>PVIA01003345.1:0-171935 GCA_004024845.1 Tonatia bakeri
TGACATTATTCTTTCTTAAAGGTATATTGTCTGGGATGAAAGTTCTCAGCTCTCCTGAGGTTGACAAATGATGACGAATGGTCACAGAGACAGACAAAGCCACAGGAGGCTGAGCTGAGGGAGGAGTCACAGCTCTGAGACAGACCACGTCCTGATAGCAGCCCCACGGTAAGAGGCTCTGTGCTGTAAGATGCACATAGTGTGCCCGCTGGTGCCCGAGCACTCAGAGATGCCAGGCTCAGAGCCTGGTGTCATCCATCAGATGCTGTCATGCACCTCTGGATTGGTTTTGTAGCCTCAGGGGGGAAGAGCTGCCATTCCCTTTGTATAGCTGGGCAGGACAATTGTCAGAGATATTTTTTTCCACCAAGATTACATAGCAAGTAAAGGGGAGATCCATGACTAGAACCCAGACCCTCTGACTCAAAGTGACAGCTTTTAAAATAAAAGAGCACGCATACTTCTGGCACTAGAAGCTGGAACTAGAGTCAATTCACACACTGCTTGGCTCCTGAGTAACTTTCACTCTCCGCGTGTGATACCGTGTAAGGGGAACTACAAGGAGAGGACAGGCAAGAAGGGTTTATCAGGAGACGCAACGGAGTGGGGCAGTGTCCTGGAGTTCAGGACCTGACTCTGACCCACTTCGTGTCTATGGAACCTCAGTCTTCTCATCTGAAAATGGGAGGGAAGACATTGATTTACTTTGAGAAATTTTGGTGAGGACCCAGTAAGAAATGTTCTGAAACCCTTAAAAAGCCAAGGTGTTTGTTTCAAGTAGGAATGCATTTGGCTGCAAATGACAGAGGAGCAGCAACAGGGGGTTACCAGCTGAAGCCCCATTTTTTTCTCAGGACAGAGGGAGTCCAGGGTGGGACAGAGGTGGTATAGTCACATCACAGAGGGCCTGGCTTGTCTGCTTTTCTGCTTTGATTTTATCTTCATGAAGCAACCTTAAGAACACAGATGGCTGCTGCACGTTTTGTGTTCAAGTTCCAGGGAGGAAAAAGAAGGGAGAAGGCAGAAGAGTTGGCACCTAGATGAGGAATGTGAAAGTTTTACTAGCAGTACAATAGCTCATGTGCTAGCACTATAAATAATCAAATGGCCAGGCTTTGGATACATGGGGTGGGGTGGGGGTGGGGGGGCGCTGCTGCACATGGGAGCCGCTCTCTACCACCCTGCACACGGCTGGGGTTTGGATGGAAAAGAAGGAGAAGCTGGGACCCACAGTGGGTGGCAACTGGCAGTGTCTGCCCCAGGTCCGTTACTGAGGCAGGCACTGAATCACAGGACTCCTTCACGTTCAGTTTCTGGATTTGAGTGAAGTGGCTGGGATTGCCTCACCCTTCGAAGACAAGATGAAGCCAGTGTCCTGCTGTCAGAATGGGAAACAGAGGCAAGCGGAGGACAAGAGGAAGGTGAGTGCTGTTGCGGGCATGAAGGCCACGCAGATAGAAGTTCAGTGATCTCTCTCTTTCTCCCTCCCATCCCCTCTGCCTTTCCCGTTTGTTCAGTTTCATGAGCCTATTCGCTGGGGCTGGGAGAGCTGAATCTGAGTAAGCCCATTTCTAGCCGCTGGTGTTTGTGTAGTCTCCACCCGAAGATGTCTAACCACAGACTTCCTCCTGACTCCTGGCAACAGAGAGAAAACAAAACCACAGCAGCTTTCATTGCTGAAAAACACAAAACGGACTCGTTTCCCTAATAAGCCTAGATGGAGGAGCTTTACTTCTGGGAGGGAATGCTAAAGACTCCAGTCCAAGGTTGGAGAGTGAAATGAGATAACCAGTGGAGGGAAGCCACTAGCCCAGGGGTCAGGTGACCAGCTGAGGGGCAGGAGCCCTGTCACTGAGGAGAGGTGTTGTGGTGCAGACACCAGCCCTCAGTGTCCGCGTCATTACGGATGAAATGAGACATTCACACGGATGACCGAGTCTGGTGGAGGAAAAGGGACAGCATGGCTTTTCTCTCAAGGGGAACAAAGAGCCTTGGCTCTTGCCGTAACTAGCCTTTATTGGGTTTCTCAGCACAGTACAAGAAGGCCCTCATTAACTATGCACAGGTTCCCTTTAGGTGGTTACCTTTTACAGAAAACAAAGGAGCCAATGCTGCTAATCACATCACAGAGGAGGGATATTTGCAAATGAAAAGGCAAAGGTGGTTGAACCTGTTATACTCATCCTTGGAAGGTTTAGCATGGATTTTAAGAAGTTACTTTGCAGTAAATATCCTCAATTCAGGGTGAGGGAGTTTTTTAGCAAGAGCAAGACTCAAAGTGACCTAGGCACATTGCAGGCCTCATTCCCCACAGGAGAACCTATCAGTAGGCGTGGGTCCTGTTCCCCTCCAACTGGGAGCTGGCCCTGCCACACAGAACGGTCTCCTACAGTGTTGGGACACAGGACCCCCTCATGTAACCCCAGGCCTTTGCCGAGCCAGCGGCACCACAAGCCTCGGAGCCAATTCTGGTTTCAAAGAATCTGTGCTTTTCCCTTTCTCTTATTTTCTATGTTATTAATTGCGGCTACTGATTATTTCCCATTTCATACTTTCTTTTCTGTTTGCTGGTTTTCTAATTTCTTGTGATGTGTATTCAGCTCTTTTATTTCCAGGCTTTCTTCTTTAGTAATGAAAGCATTTCAGGCCATACATTTCCCCCTGTGTTGAGCTTTTCTTGAGATCCCATAGGTTTTTGAAATAAAATGTTCCGCCTTTCATCTGTTTCTAGATGATTTTTAATTTCAGTTTTAATATTTTCTTTGATCCAGGGGTTATCTAGAAGTATTTCTTCATTTCCAAGTGGTTAAGAATACTTTCAGTCACATTTTTTTTTATTTAAAATTGTAGGATTACAGTAATAGATTGTGGCCTGTAAAATCTCTAATTTTAAATTAAAAACTTTTTTTCTTTATGCCCAAGTATGTGATCAAACTTTATAAACATTCTCTGGGGGGTCGGGGGGGGTGGAAAGCTGCGCTGGCCAGGCTGATGTGGAGAAGAGTGGAGTTCTCGAGGGTCCTTGCTCTGCAGACACATCGCCCAGTTTCAAATCGTGCTTCTCTCTCTTTCCAGCTGTGAATCCGAGCTTCACTTTCCATCTCGAAAATGGGAACAGTAATGACATCCTCCCCTTAGCGCTGCCGTGAAGGTTACATGCTCAGCATGGTGTCTGCACAAACCAAACACTCACTAAATAGAAATATTGCTATTGTTGTTGTTGTTTTTGTTATTTTTGCCAGAAGGGGGGAACTTTAATGTCCATGTCTTAGGCTTATCCCTACGCCACCACTGTGCTTTCTGGGTATTGTGGGGACTACAAGAAAAGAGGATGGCATAGGTCAAGGCAGCCGGCACCCTCCCTGTGAGGGGAATATCTGAAGCCCAGACAGATGGGGCCACCTGCCCAAGGAAACACAGCAACCTGGTGGCAAAACCGGGGGTTAAGCCCAGGTCTAAACTGGCCAGTCCCCCCCACCCCCGACCCTGCCCTCTGCTGTCATCCCCTCTAGCTTCTCTCTTGGAAGAAGAGAGGGTTGACCGAAGGGTAGACTCTGTGGTGCTGAGAGGGCTGGAAGTTCTGGTTCGGTGTCCACCTCGGAGCTTTGTCATGTTGCACCTTTGCTATGTAGGAAGGGTGACTCTGAGGTGAGTGAGTACGTTCCGAGCAAAACTATAGAAGAGGGCTAGATGCTTTGAGCATTGCCGTTTCTTTGCTAAGGGGTCCTCCCAGGCACCTCAGAGATGTCTGCACCCCTCTGGGCCTCTGCTCTTCATTCTAGTCCACCTTGCTTCCCTGGCCCTGAGACTGGCCCTGGCAGAGGCAGGTCCTCCCGGGACCCCATCTTCTCTCAGGCAGGTCCCCTCTGCAGCAGACCTCATGTTATGAATGGGGTGGCTCGGCAGCATAGATAGGCTCATGGAAACCGGAGGGACTGGGGTGACAGTCTGAACCGTACTGTGGAGGCCTAAATAAGAAGAAAGGCAAAACGGGATGTGGGGCTGGCTAAGCCTCTCTGTCCACATGGGAGAGGGGCTGGCACTGTGCCCTGGGGCACAAAGAACTCAGAAGGCATGAAAACTTCT
Source organism: Tonatia bakeri (assembly GCA_004024845.1). NCBI lineage: Eukaryota > Metazoa > Chordata > Mammalia > Chiroptera > Phyllostomidae > Tonatia > Tonatia bakeri. Next base: position 4,087 of record PVIA01003345.1, read on the forward strand.
CTGTGGCCAGAGGCTGGGGAGGGAGGGAATTGCTGGACAGAATTACAAGGGGAAGGGTGGCTATCTGAACTATCTGATCGGGGCCAATGATCTTGGAAACCAGGGACCAGGTCCTGGGCAAGGACTCCCTGCACCCTTCTGCATCATGTAACCACGCTGTGCGTGAACCATGAGTGGACAAGGGTGCCTATAACGGATACGGCAGCATGTGGTTAAAGCGCATGTGGAGGTGTGTCTGGGCAGCAGGGCTCCGGGCACACTGGTCCATCCTGTGGGGTAGGCTGCCACCAGGTAAGGCTTGGGATTAGATGCTGATTCTAGGGTCTCCTCCCTGCAAAAATTTTACAAAAACTCCATCGGCACTCACGATTACCGTGAAAATTCAGTAAGTCAATGAATGCAAAAGCTCTTTGCAAATATAAGCACAAATACAGAAGAAAATTATGGTATGTAGAATTTGGTTAGAAAATGCTAACTGATTCTTTACTATGGCCCCAGGTCTCTGTTAGAAGCAGAATTAAGTGGGGTTAGGTCTTATTTCCCCCTCATGGCACTTGTGTGCTTTCTCAACGTGAAATGCTTTACAAACACTGTCCTTCCGTCCCTCTCCCTTCTAAAACACCTTAATTAAGTACCTATCATAAGCCAGGTTCTGAATAATACAATGATCACAGTCTTCTAAGGGAGAGACATGAGCAAAAAGGTAGGCACAAAGTCAGCATGGTAGCTGGAGAAACAGATAGTTTCAATGGGCATAAAGCAAGGAAGCCATGAGCAACAAGCCCAGGGAAGCTCCTGGAAAGTTCAGATAGAGGGGACACTTGAGGTGGATCTTGTAGATCTTGTAGGATTGTACAAGGAGCTAGTATAAGGAAGAATCCTCACAGGGAGCCTAAGCAGAAGGAACAGCAGGCACAAAGGCACGGAGGTGGGAAACGTGCCCACATGAGGGCATCAGTGAACCATGGCAGCTTGAATTCCAAATTTTGATCCCAGGGTGCAAGTTCGAAGTCTTAATGAAACTCAGGAAAGTCAGTGGCCCTAAATGAGATACACACATTTAAGTGAACTCATAGCAGTGTCGACACAGAGCAGGGGCAAGGCGGTTTGCCTGCTTAGTAGTGGGTGTAGTGGGGAAAACACAGGGTCTGAAGCAGTCTTGGCTTCTAATTCAGGCTCTGGTCCTTCCTCATTCTGTGACCTTGGGTCACTGTGAGCCTCTCTGAGCTTCAGTTTTATCATTTCTAGATAAGACAAGTTATCTGAGCACTTTCTTGGAAATCTATGTCCTTGGTTGGGATGACTAGCCAGAAAATTAGGCAGGTAGGTAGATAACGGCCAATTTATATTAAACATGGCACTGGGGAGATCCAGAGAGTTAAATTGTGATCTCAGCCCTTGGAAAGTCCACAGTGCAGTGGAAAGTCAAGAAAGCAGCCAATTGCAATGCAGTCTAGTCTGAGTTATGATAGGCTAAATAAGGCCAGAACACATGGGAGCCCAGAGGAGAAACCCTTTGCCCAGGCTGAGAAGTTAGAGTTTTCCTGGAAGCACTGTGTGCAGAACTAGGAATGTTCCTGACAGTTAGCAAGAAAAAGAAGGAAGCAAAGGGAATGGTATGCAGAGGGAACAGAGTGAGTAAATACGTGGAGGTAAAAGCAAAGAGCAGTTCTATCCAACTAAGACACAAAATCTGAAATGGGAAACAATGTCCACAGAAGGTAGACAGTGAGCTTGAATGCTGTTTTAGAGAACTTGGACTTTAATCCTGTATGCATGGGGAGCCATTTACAATTTAGAAGCACAAAAGACAGGCATAATCAGGCTCTGACATCAGTAGGGTGGTTGTGAGTGGGCCAAGGAGATGGGTCTCAGAGGCCTACATGCCAACACGAAGGTGCTAGTCTGAGGCCGAGCCCATCATACTGTAAGTCTTGGGTGCCACTGAGCTTCCCACGATGGGGCAGGTAACTTTCCCCAGCAGCCTTCCCTGGCTCTAGGGAGCGTGAGGCCCAGGCCACAAGAACTCTCCTGCAAGGCCATGGTCTTCATGGCAGCCCTCTGGGGCATGGCCTCCTCCAGCTGTGGTGGTCTCATTGGGGCTGCTCTAGCAGTCTCGAGGGACAGCTTTTTGCTCAAGCAATTGATGACCCTGTGGGAAGGATAGGGTGGTATTTCACAAAACCCAAGGGTGAAAAATTCAGCCCCACCTCTGAGGAACTAGAATCGGGAACTGCAAAGTCACGCCTGTGCTCTTCTCTCTCTCACAGCTTTTCTTCCTCTTTCTTCTTTCCACCTTCCAGTCAGCTCTCTCTTTAGAGGGAGCGCACAGCTGCCCTGGCTCCTGCTTGTCCACCGCCAGATGCGAATCTCCATTCTGCAGCTAAGCACTGGGAGGGTGGGGGTGTGGCAGGTGTCGAGAGGAATCTAACTGGCTGAGCCCAGGCCTTCGATTGGCACCCCCAGTACTGTGGCCCCCAAAAGGGTGTCTCCTACAGAGCATGGTGGCAGAGCCTACCCTGTGGGTATGTTGAAGGTAGTTCTTATGGAATGGGTGCTGGCACTTGATTGATGCCCAAAGGCTGTCTATTCTGTGTAGGTCCTGACCGTGGAGGAAGGGTGTCAGTCCAAGGGTTTTTGTGTGAACTGGCCCTCTGAATGCACAGTAGCCACAATCCACAGGGACCTCCATTTACCTCTTCAGGAAAGGAGACTGAAACAGTGAGAGTAAAACTCAGAAAAAAAATCTACATGCATGATCTTCATGGGCAAAACTCAGAAGGAGTCTTTGGGGTGCTGATAAGGGGTGTTGTGGGGGCTGGGCCACTCTGCCACAGGGCTGGGGAGCAGCGTAGGAGCGCAGGGACAGGCTGGAGGGTGGAAGCTCTTAGAGGAAGCAGCTGAGTCACCAGGGCTGGAGGCCAAGCAGCAGGATGCAGCAGCCTGGCTGAGGAGGGCTCGGGACTTCTGGGTGGGTCTGCCCTGTGCCCGTGTTTCAAATTCCTTTCAGACTTTGCAGAGCCCTAGTTTGAAGTACCAGAAAAAGATATTTCATTGTTTTCCCCAAACGTGGAAGAATCTTTCTGTTTTCCCTTCACATGTGCTGTCAAAAGCTGGACTTCACGGGGCTTTTCATGAACTCAGGAGGCTCTGCAATCATTTTCATATAGAACGCCTTCCCTGAATGGCCGAGGAGGGCGACTGTGGCATTGGCTGGTGGGAGTGACCACGGGCTCCTGTCCCTTACTATGGAAGCCCACTGCCCAGGAGAGGGGCTGTCATAAACTGGTTAAACATGCAAACTGCACCACCGAGTCCAACTCTAGCCACTGGTACTCACCAGGCAAGTCTCAGGCAAATTACCCAAATCTTGCCAACTCTAAGTTTTCCCACCTGTGAAATGGGAGGTTGAGATCCTCAGCATTTAATGCAACACAAGAGAAAGCACTCAGCATGGTGTCTAGATGGGCTCAATAATATTAACAGTCTCAATTATTACTGTCCCTGCTTTGACACATACTGCAGGGCCTCAGCCCAGTCCCTTGTGGTTAATTTATTAGCTTTAAATAGACAATTATAATGCATCTGATATGCTAGGCATTCCTGCCTTCCAGTGTTTTCAAACCTGCCCCCTCCCAGTGTCACCATCTCTGGGATTTCCCTTGGACCTCTCTCTCCTCTACGAACACTCTTTGCTAGAGCTGCCTAGCCACGACCTCATCATTCCTCAGGGTGCAGCTCAGATCCACCCTCCTTCATTATATCTTGCAGCCAACCTGAGAAGGAATTCATCTCTCCTTCCCCTACTCCAAGGCTCAGAATTTCAGGGCAGCTCTGCTAGAGAGAGACAGCATCCTGCAATGCATAGCAGTCATCCTGGGGTGCCAGTTCCATGCACACCTCAAGCTGTGTGACCTTGGCTTGTTTGCGCCTCAGTTGCCTTGTGTGTCAATGAAGATAATATAAAGAGTGTTTTCTTCACAGGGCTGTTGTGAGAAGAAATGAACTGAGATGTGCATAGTTTGGACGGTGCAACACGACACCTAGGAAGGGCTCACTAAAGGTTGGATATTTCTATAAAACAGTCTTCAAAAACATGATTTTTAATGACTGTGTAGTCTTCTATTGTGTGGGTATGTCATAATTTATCTAACTAGTCCCTTATTGGGCATTGAGGCTATTTCTAATCTTTCACTATTATAAATAATACTGCAGTGAACATCTTGTATATAAATCTTCCTATTTCTCTCTGATTGCTTCCTTAGAAGAACTTCCCAAATCTTGCTTGTCTTAGAACAAAGTCCTGTCCCTCAGACTTTTCAATGATGCCCTTTGAAATAAAAGTAAAGCCTATTTTCTAGCAGAGAAAGAAGCATATGGAACATGTTAACCAAAAGGTGGTTCAGGAGGAAGGTAGAAATCAGTTCAAGATGGGTTTGGCTACATTTCAAGATGTCTGACACTGAGTCAGTTATAAAGCTCCTTTCAAACCCCTTTCCCTGAATAGAGGCAGGGAAATCAAGGACCACTGATTTCTCTCTTTGAGGGAATTCCAAGGGTCTTTGATGTTCTTGGCATCGGAAAAGCAGCAATGACAAATCAATAAATGAGGCCAGTGTATATGGGCAATATAGAACTCTTCCCGCCAGTAGGGGGCGATATTGCCTGTCTCTGTCAGCCAGTTGCGATTTGGTGGGTTTCCTTGTTTTAGCTTTTCTTAAAATTGAATTTATTGGGATGGTATTGGTTAATAAAATTATACGGATTTCAGGGGTACAATTCTATAATCCGTCATCTGTATATTGTACTTTGTGTTCACCGTTCTAAGCTTAGTTGTTGTCTTTAAACTTTGGCTTATAGTTTATATATTTCTTCTGCCTGTTTTGTTCCCTTCCTCCCACCTTTACACTTTTCAGACTCACTTTGGGTTGCCATTTATTCGTCCACTCACTCAGGAGCAATCTATTGCCGCTTCCCTGAGGCCAGACGTGGATTGTTTTCAGACTTCCTATGACTAGCGCAATTGCTTTGGAAGCTCCGCCTCACACACATTAAACATATTGAAATCCACCCATATTCCAAATTAAGTATATTTTTTTCTGTTGAAAAAGATTATTTTTGTAACTTTGCTTTTGAAATTAGTTGACTGCAAGTAATTCATTCGATTTATGGTTGGCTTTGATTTCTCAGCAATTATAGGGGTACTCTGGAATTCTTGCAAAGTGAGAAAACCTAACCTGCACGTTGTTTTTAAATATAATAAAAATTTTATGAATTTTTATGGATACTAAATGAAACCATTAATGAGGTGGATGTAATATTTTGTTTTGTAGAGGTTTCATTAAAATTTCATTAATTTCTACTGCAAAGTTTTTCCTTCATGTTTTGAATCCAATAATTTTGTTTGTAGGTCTCAAATTTTCCGTGGGTCTCTGACAAGTTCTCAGTCCCCTCGGTGCCTAGTGTCTGACAGAGCCCTAGCGGCGCGGAGGTGGAGATACGGAAGCCTCAGCACAGCTTTTACAGAGTTCCCAGGCTCCTGAGTGACAGACAGACTGCTGTCGCAGATTATGGTGTTGCTATAATGGAATGTGGTCGGGCACGTGAAACATCATTTCCCCCAAGTCTACTTGGGGCCAGAGGGAGTCCACGGAGATGTTCGAGAGCAGAACTGCCCGAGTCAGAGGTACACAGTGAAGAGTTTTCTCAGCAGGTCTGAGGGGAAGGGCAATGCAGCAGAGGAGACAGCACATGCACAAGGGCTGGCCGGGAAAAGAACCTCCTGGGAAACAAGCTGACCGACCACTCAACTCTGCCCAGGTTGATCTTTAGGTCCTTGTTTCCAGGCTGGCAGCACTAGTATTACCTGGGAGTTTGTCTGAAATGCAGATTTCAGAACCCCCAGACCTCCTGAATCAGAACCTCCATTTTAGCAGAATCCTGGTGACTCACGTGCACCCCACATTCTGAGAGGCAGACCAACTGGGTCAGAGAGAGGCCTCCTGCAGGGACTGAGGTTGTGGGAGTTGGGGAGGGTGAGGAGGTGGCTGGCAACCTGAGCAGAGCAGCAGTTGATCTGCAAGATGTTTTCAAGTTTGGCTTAAAAGTCTGTCTCTGGGGGCCCAGACAGCTCAACCTTTGCTTGGAGTACTGGCGCTTTTCCATTTAGAGACTCTTCCATCCATTGGACCGGTACTGTCCCTTCCACTGGCCTTTGCTCCAGACAGCCTGTATTGCATGCTGGCTCCCTGACCCAGTGCACCGCTGATTACCTAATAGACTGTAGGCTGTATGCATAATTTATTCCTGTGAGTGATTGATCACTTTCGGATGAGCAAGAGGAAGTACCAGGAAGAGAAGGGAGAAGAGGCATCAATATAACCAGGGGAAAGAAACCTGCTACAATCAGCTAATTAGATGTCTCTCTGAGGCAGCTCTTTCCACAGGATGGTGCTCCTTGCTATTGTTGGCTGACCACCTCCTTCCCTGTCTTGTATGTGTTGGGCTTTCTGATGAGCGAGGGGTAGTGGAAAGAACTCTGGACTGAGCCAGAAAACTTGGTTTCTAGGCCTGGTGATCTTAGGCAAATCACTTCTCTCTGGGCCTCAGTTTTATTGATTGTAGGATGGAGAGGTCTAGGTCAGTGGTTTCTAAACAGGGCTGGTATCAGAGTCACAAGAAGGGCTTTAAAAAAGTGTAGATTCCAGGGTGAGCTCTCCCCAACACTGATACAGTAGGTACTGACCGAGGCCAGGAACCCACGTTGCAACAAGCTCCTCGCGTAGCTGACGTGCTGGCCTGTTGGGCATCACTGGGTTGGAAAGACAACCCCAGAGCTCCTGCCCGGCTCTGACGCTTCCAGATCATCGGAAGGATGGATTCTCACGTAACCTCTTTCAGAACATTACTGCAGTCCTGCGGGAAAGAAGACAAGAAAGGCGGGAGGCCTGTCTTCTCCTCTCAGTCCATTGTGAATCCGTTACCTGAAAGCAATTTCTCCCTGAGCCTTGCCTAACCCACCTATACACATGGTGGCAATGTCACAGGGCTTTTATCAGAGCACTTTGTCACTGTGTGCCTTGGGGGATTGGAAAAATATAGCTGGCCAGCTCCCATCCACTCAGATTTTGCTTCAATATGTCTGGGGTAGCTCAGGATGGGTTTAAAGGCTGCCTGGTAATTCCTAAGATCAGCCAGGTTTGTAAGCCAGTGACCTGTCCAAAGGCATTGCTGCATGGGACAACTGTGCACTATGGGACTGGACAGTACCCAGTTCTGGGAGACCACTGCCATGTTGGCAGGACGTATGGACCACAGAGAGACCCAGACTCACCTTTTGGCTGCCAAATGAGTCCACTCTGTTGCATCCAAATGAACAGAAGACCTGTGTTCAAAGCTGGTGCTATTACTAATGAGGTAACCTTGGGCAAGTCACAGGAGCAATGTGAGTCTGGTTTTTGTGTATGAAATGAGGTCAAAAGTAACTCCATTCTCCCAGCCCAGATGGGAGGATTGACTGGAACAACTTGGAGCTTGTGCTCTTGAGTGGTCACCCTCTGTGCAAATTGTTCACCCCCTCCTAGCTTCCCTCCAGCCACCTGCACTGGGACCAGTGGGAACCAGTCTGGCTGAATGTTAACATCTGTCACTGCAATGGGAGTAGGGCTTGGAGAGGGTCTGCTGCTGCGGTGCGCCAGAGGGCCTGAGGGCCAGCAAGGAAACGTAGCTCCAGCTTTAAGTTCAGAAGTTCAGGTGGTCATTTCTAGAATTACTCCATTCTGCCTTGCCCAGAACCTCTCCATTTTCCCTAATATTTTGGAGACTTGCTTTATACCTGAGTTGGTTAGCAGCGGCCTGCATGCTGGCCAGCCAGTGAGATTGAAACCAATTCTACGACATCTAAAATCTCTTGCCTCTGTTGCTTTCTCCACGTCCTCTTTCTTATCACTCTAATCCCAGGTACCTTCAAGGTACCATTATTGCCCTCTGCAGATGCGTTCTCCTCATAGCAGCCAGAGGGCTCCTCTTAAGATATAAATAAGATCATGTCATTAATTATGACTGGCTTCCCATTCTCATTGAATAAAATTCAAACTGGTGTATAAGGAGTACTCTGGAATGCCTTCTCACTCTTTCATGAACCTTATACTTCTTCCCCTGGTTTACACGGCCCTGTGCAACCTGGACATCTATTTTTCATCTCATGCCATGTTACCTACCCTTATTCTCTTTGAAACAGAAAAATTACTCTAAGATCTCTTGGCCTGCTAATTGTCTTCTTCTGCACACAGCTAAACTCCATCTCCCGAGTCTGCTGCAGTTAGGCAGAACCCTGTACTCAAATCCCAGTCACGGAGTAGGAATGGAAGTGACGTGCACCACCCCCAGGCTGGGCCCCAAGATGTCCCAGAGGCTTTTTCCTTTTGCAGTTGGCTGCATGCAGAAGGTAAAATGGACAGCTACACGCAGACCTTAGGGGCCAGTAAAGCAGCTAATTAGAAGGAGCTTGGACTGTGATGACTGAGTGAAAGACCACCCACCAAACATCTGATTGGTCTTGACAAGAAGGAGGAATGAACGTTTATTGTCTGAAGTCACTGGGATTTGGGATTTAGTGCTCCCACAGCTAGAACTGCCCTGATGAATGGCCTGTTCTCGGTTCCTGGAATAAGTTAAGGTTCATCCTGCTTCTCCCATGCTGTTCCCTCTCCTTGGAATGCTTTTCCCAATCAGTCCACATGCTTATCTCTTCAGCCTCTAGGTTGTCATTTAAAAGACACCACCCAATTCTTATGTTAGCCTATATCTGTGTTCATGTCTATTTTTATAGCAATTTTTTCAACATATATGTTTTTATAATTTGTTTTTCATTGTACTTCCCTTAGAATGTAAGCTCCCAAGGGCATGAATCAAGTCTGTCTCAACCTCCTTTGTATATCCTATGCCAAACAAGGTGGCTGACAAAAGTAGTTATTTAACAAGTATTAGCTGATGGATTAAATGAATAAATGAACCTATGAGGTATGATTCAGCTCAGTTTAATTCAAATATTTACTGGGCATCAACTTTGTGTGAGGTACTTTGCACACATAAAATGCATTCTTAATTCAATTATCATAAACCCTAGTGGGGAGGTAGGCTTATTATCCCCACTGTACATATAAGGATGAAAAGACAATGCTGGCAACCATAACACAGATCCGGCACACATGACACCCTCCAATCACCATCATATGCCTGAAAGGTACGTACTGTCATTTCCCATTTACAAAAGGAAAAACTTGTGATCAGACAGATCAAGTCAATTTCCCAAGTTCATGCAGCTAATGAGGTCATGGAGCTGGGATTCAAACCCAGGCCCAGGGGAAGGGATGGAGGAGAATGAGGACACGCCTCTCTTACAATGCCATTCTTCCTAAACTCTGCCAGCCTCATTAAAACCCCCAGAGGACATCCAATTCTACGACATCTAAAATCAGCGTGGGTCGAAATGAAGACATGGAATTTCTCCGGAGTCCTATGAGCTTGGTTTGCAGTGGGATTTCACTTTATTGTGGGACCCATTCATTCTCCCCCATGACACCTGGGACAGGGGCTCCAGTTAACAGCTTGGGACTGCAGCTCCCACGTGGCAGCTGGCTGGCCATCACCACAAGTGGGAGACTTGAATGCTCAGGTTCATCTGGGGAGAGCAACCGGAGCTGTTGATAGGCAGAGAAAATCTGTGATTAATTATGGCAGATGAAAGTATGAAGTAAGGAACCCTGTCTGAGGTCTGGGCGAGCTGGAGAGCCTGGCTGTCTGAACGCGTCTGGAGACTGCACAGCCCTCCTGAAACCAGCAGTAAACTTTAATGGCTGCAAGTTCTGTGGCTTGGCAGGCTGCAGACTGGAGGGTGCAGAGAACTCATGAATTCCCTTGGGTGGGAGCTAATTAGGGTGCAATTTTTCAATTATGGAACATTGAGCAAGCCTCTCCAGTCCCCCCACACCGTCCCTCAGTGGATTCACTTCATTTGTCTTTCATTTTTCTTTTCTTTCTTGTTTCTTCCCTCCCTCCCTCCCTCCCTTCCTTCTTTCCTTCCTCCCATCCTTCTTCTTTCTTTCTTTCCTTTCTTTCTTCCTTCACCTTCTTTCTTCTTTTACTTAATCACTTGATGATATGACAGCAATTGTTTGCCGTTTGGAAGAGAAAATCATCCTAGAGCTATTGTTTCCCTCTTGAAGCCCCAGCTCTTCTGTGGTGATGGTAACATTGATAAATGTTTTGCATTCCTGCCGCCCCTCCCCCACTCCCACCCGGGTTGGTGTGGCAACGAGAAAGCATTCGCCTGTGATGCTGTGACGCCTGGGACACAGGCCTGCTCTGATGGAAACGCCATCTGTAAAGAGGCGTGGAAGAGAGCAGGATCGAGTTTCAAAGAGCCGTGGCCCAGGGCTCCCGGCCCACCCACGTCACCTAGGTTGAGGCTGTGGGACATTTGCTCTGGGAAATTTGGTCATTTCTCTGAGCTAATAAGCCAGCCCCAAAATCAGGAATGCAAAACAGAAATGGAGCAAAAAGAAAAAAGGCAAAGGAAAAAGCAGCACTTCATCAGAAATGGGAAAACTTAAATGACTTTGTTTAAATGTCATGGTACTCTCAAAACCCTGTTCTCATATGTATGCAAGTTAATTAAATGGAAAAATGTCAAATTAGTTGCTTAAAATATTAATGGCAGGAATTATCCCAGATTCTAGAGCAGGCAGAGTAGAGGAAATGAAACTTTTGGGGCTTAACCCTTTTCTTGGTCATCCTTCTTTCACAAAATAGATCTTTCTTTCATCCATAAAAAGATCACCAACTGCTCACAGGGTTTGTAGGTTTCAGGACCAGAGCTTTCCAGTGGGTTTGCAACCTGTGATTCTCTCTGTGACACAGGACTCACTAGTGGCATTTATTTCCGCAGCGTCAGCTTCGTGTGGGGGATTGGAAGTCCCTGTATTATGAATATGTGAAAGGTCTGTTCTGGAGTCTGGGTAATTTGCCATTTTTTTCTTTTGGTTTTTGAAGGGTATTTTGGTTTTAAGAGCCCATTAAAATGCAAAATAGGAAGAGATTGCACAAAAAGAGGTGCCAATGTTCTATTCACCAAATGTTTATTCAGTACCAGTGGGGTCCAATGCCTATGCTGAGCCAAATGGTGGGAAAAGTGAGAGCCACAGACTCCAGGGTTTCAGATCTGGAAGGGACAGGCTGCAGGGCCCCTCATCTAGCTCCATGTTAGCGTGTGGGAAAATGAAGCCCCCAGAAGACAAGGAACATTCCCAAAGCCAACAGCTATTGAGTGGTGAGTCAGACTCATTCACTCACATGACGTAGTTCCTGCCCATCTCCTGGAGGGACTTCCATATATTAGGGGATGGCAGGACAAGTCGACACGAGACAGTGCCTGCTGCACACCCAATACTGCAGAAGGAAAGTAGAGGGTGGAAAGAGGAGTGATGAGTACCTTACCTCTGTCCGCCGAAAAGCATTTGCCACTCACCAGGACAGCCAACTGCATAAGACAGTTTCTTTCTGTTCTGGCAAAGGCAGGCAAGGAAGGAAAACACTGTGTATTGAAATGTCATGGCTAGTCACTGGGTACACATGCCCAGAATTATCTCATACGATTTGATCATCAGTTCATCACAGACAGATGGATGTGAGCCCTATTTTACAGATGAGGAAAGTAGGAGACTATCAAGCAAAAAGAGTGGCTAAACTGAACCTGAGGCATTTGTAATTCTATAGTAAGCAATGGAGTATCTGTATACCGATAGCTGCAGATAAGCAATATAGATGCTAAACAATAGAGGTAGGGCCCAATTTGCAAAAATGGTATCCTCAGAAGAAGGGAGGAGATATTTTGAGATGCTCCATGGGAAAAAAATTCGAATACTTTGGAAAAACCCTATACATTGTTATACTGTTTCTGTATTAGTTGGTGTGGTGAGCTGAGTCATGGACCCCAGACACATCCCCACCCTAACCTCCGGCACATGTGACTGTTACCTTATTCGGCAAAAGAGGCTTTGCCCGTGTGATTGAGGTGAGCGCGCTCGAATTCGAGACTCTCCTGGATTAGTCAGGTGGGCCCAGTGTCGTCACAGGGTCCTTGTACGAGGGAAGTAGAAGGGTCAGAGTGAGGAGTAGGAGGTGTCACAACAGAAGCAGAAATTGGAGGGATGCGCTGTGGGAAGGGAGAGAGGGGCCATGAGCCAAGGAAGAAGACAGGTGGCCACTACGGGCTTAAAAAGGCGGGACTACAGGTTTTCCCTTGGAGCTTCCAGAAGGAGCCATCTCTGTCAACATCTTCACTTTAGCTCATGGACTGATTTTGGCCTTCTGATTTCCAGAACTGTAAGAGAATGAATGTGTATTGATTTAAGCACTCAGTTTGTGGTAATGTGTTATAGCAGCAACAAGAAACCAATATAGCCAGTTATTGCTAAATAACAAACCCTCATTCCTGGGCCTACAGGTTGGCTGGGCAGCTCTGCTTCAGAGTATAGGCTGGTGTTAAGTCTCTCCATCTGATGCATTCTGAGGCAGTGGCTGCTAGGGGTATGTGCGCTCTTATCATGACAATGGCAAAAATGGCAGAGAAAACTAGCAGATACTTTCTGTGCCTGTATCATTTCAGCTCTGAGCCACTTACCTCTGCCTACCTTCCACTGGACAAGGTACATAAGTCACATTGCCCAACTGAACATCAGCGGGAGTTGGAAATATACATATCCCAAGCTACAGAGAGGTACCACAAAGTCACTTAGCAAAGGGCAAGGAGGTATGGATTAAATACTGGGGAGGGGCAGTAAAAGTTGGTACCTGCCACACTTTCCTTGAAGATTCATAATGCACACTGACATATCAGGATCTCTGAGTTCTGCAGTAAATAAGTCTAACTCTGCTAACACCGTGTTCCTCAAACATGTTTGAGTAGAAGACCCTACTATCCTACAGGGTTAATATTTTGAGACATGCTATGTACGCAGTTTATCTTCAGAAGCTCAAGGAAGGAGTAGGCAATGAACCTGACTGGGCCTTGAAGAATGGATTCAACTGAGCAGATGATGAGACTTTTACCGATGGTGAATGAAACTGAAGAGTTCTCATATGCGTTAAAGTCTTTCTCTTCAAGGGACTCTTCCATGAGATTCTCATCAAACACTCCATTCCTCATGGGAAAGAAGAAACTGGAATGATATCCATGTTGTTTGAAAGAGCAAACACAGCTGTCTTGGGGTCTGGTCTTCACTAGCCCAAGGTTTATTGGAAACTCCTCAGAAGGCAGGCACTCACTTCTCCTCTGAGGACCGAGGACTGGAGCACCTCCAGCTGGCTCGGCTTCCAGCAAACACATGAGTTGGGCAGTGCTGCTGGGCTGGAAACCGATAGATGGAGGTGGGTTGGCAGGTTTCCCATAACAGTCTGATGATCTTGGGCCCACTACTAGAAGCTCCTCTGGAATGGAGATGGGAACTGTGTCTCCCCTCCTGTGGGGACCAAGCTGAGGAACAGGCAGATGAACATGGAGCAAGTGCCCTGGCATGTATTCTGACAAGGCCAGCCTGAGTCAGTGAACAGAGCTCCTGAGTGGCACCTCAGGCAGACTCCGGGAGGGGCCCAGAGTATGGGGTGAGGCCTCTGGTACCTGTGGGGCCTCCACTGCATGAGAAATGGGAAACAGGGATAAGGAGGACAAGCCATCACTGCACCCTACCTGGGGAGGACTGGCCACTCTGCAGGATGGTGACTTATTTGACATACTTAATTAGCCTATTTCCATGTGACACATTTTAACGGAGGCCATTACAGCCTAATAAAAGGAAACAATAGTGTCATAAATCTCAGGATCAATAGAGGGAAAGCAGCGAGGCTGGGAGGGCATCCTTTGAAAGATCCAGAGGGGCTTCAAGAACGAAATTCCCTTTGAAAGTGAAGGACAAGGGAAAAGAATAATTTCAGCTCACTCACTCACTCGCTCACTCATTCAGCACATATTTAGAGGGCACAGATCATGGGCCAGGCTCTCCTTTGAATCCTCAGGAGACAGAAAGTAGATACAACCTAACGGGGGAGAAAGACGCAAGAACAGGGATGACTGGATTCAGTGCGGCCGGCTTTAAGAGTGAGAACTGAAGGGAAAGACTTCTCTGAGGCAGTCTATTTGAATGAGTTTTGAAGGAAAAACAGGAGTGTTCTGGGTGGAAAATGGGCTGGGGAAAAGCAATGCTAAGAGAAGGGAGAGCGCAGGGAAAGCTCAGAGGAAGGAAAGGGGCATGGCGAGTTTGGGGAACGAGCAGCACTAGAGAAGCAGAGCGCAGGCGCAGGAGAGGAAGGGGGTGTGGCTGGGGAGATGTTGAGGCGCAGCGGGAAGAGCCGTGTTTGTCAAGCTGGAGTTCGGATCCTTACGGATTCCAGAGAAAGTGAAGAAGAGTGGAAGGCACAGTTTTCAGAAACAAGTGGTGCAGAGAAAGCTCCTTGTCTTGGTTTACTTGCTACCCCTGGAAACTAGTCTGGAGCCCCAGTAGCTTTGTAGGAACCACAGATCCTGCTCTCCCAGGTCGCGTTGGCAGGGGCACCATGGCCACCTCTGCTCTGTGCCTGCACAGAGGTGTGCCTCCACACAGTGGTGAGCACAGTGGCAGTCCACAGACTTGGAGGCAGGACTGGACAGAGTCGAGGTAGAGAGCAGAGGAGGGACCTGTCCATTCATCTGGAAGGAAGCAGCTTGACTAGGAGAAGCCCTTGGAGGTATTTTGAGGAACACAGGAGATGTTCACACTCCCAGTGGCTCCAGAAGACACCGTCAGCTCTTCAGGATGCACCGCGGTAGTGTGGTACGCACACCTGGGCTGACTAATCTAGTGGTAAGAGCCCCATGTGGCATGGTCAAGGCCACCTGCGCAGTTGGCTTCCCCATTAACAATGACAAGAAGTCTCACAGTCTGTGTGTTGTGTCCAAGGAGAGAGCTGGATTCCTAGCTTTGCTATCAGCAAGCTACTTCACCACAGACCTCACTCATTCTCTCTAAATCTCAGTTTCTTTGTGGTAAGTGGATTTTCCTCAGTAACATTGTCCTTCACCAACACATTCAATCAGAAACCAAGTCCAGTTGGATTTACAACCCAAAATATATTATTTCCCCCTAGTTGAGGCCAACATCGTAACTCACTGTGAGAGCCCGTGACCTGGGAGAGCAGGTCTACCTCCCTGCTGTCCAGGGGTTCTACAGCAGATCCGTGAGGAGCCAGGTGGTATGGCTCTGTTGCATACTCTTCTTTGGTGGCAATAACCCAAACAGCCACCAACTGCTGAAGGGATGAACAAAATATGGAATATCATTCATGCTTGAAAATGATCCATTCCATATATTGGTTGACCCTGAAAACATACTAAATGAAAGAAGCTGATTGGCTTAATATATGGACAAAGGTTCATATATTGTAGGGTTCTATTTATATAAAATATCAAAAACAGGCAAATCCACAGGGATAGAAAGTAGATTAGTGATTGGGCCTGAGGCAGTGAGATGGTGGCAGGGTGTGGGGCAGGTTGATAGCTGAAGGGTACAGGATTTCTTTTTGAAGTGTTGAAAATATTCTAAAACCGATAGTGATAATGGTTGTACAACTCTGTGAGCTATTGAATCGTATACTTTAAATGAGTGAATTGTATGGTATGTGAATATCATCTCAGTAAAGCCATAGTAAAAAATCATAGAAAATGTTTTTAGCTCACAGGCCATATAAAAACAGGCCACGGGCCAGATCTGGCCCATGGTCTATGGTTTTGCTGATCCAGGGGATCTACATTGCTGCCGAAATGAATGGTTAAAACGCAGATCTGATCTTGTCACTCCCTTGCTAGGAAATCTTCAACGCTCCCCATTACCCATAGGATAGAGAACTAATTCCTCGGCTTTCATTCATGATCTTTCATAATCTTGTTCCCAGCTTTTCTTCCTAGTCTCATGTCCTTCCATTCCTCTTCACGCTATAGGTGAGGATTCAAAGACATGGACACTTTATCCGTGAAGAAAACTTTGATTTAATTTCTGTTGTACCCTCCACCTTCAGTATTTTGGAAAGTTCTTCCCATGTCTCCAACTCTCATTCAGGTGTCCCTTTTATCTGTGGAATCTTCCCCAGTCTCCTTAGGTCCCAGGGCATCAAACTCATTTTCACCGGGGGCCATATCAGCCTCGTGGTTGCCTTCAAAGGGCCAAAAGTCATTTTAGGGCTGTATAAATATAACTGCTCCTTAACAGTTAAGCAAGAGCTTGGTGCTGCCGCCAGGTAAAAACAATGTGCTTGGCCGGATAAAACAAGGTGGAGGGCTGGATTCTGCCTTCGGCCTTGTGTTTGCCACCTGGGCCCTGGGAGAATCAGTTGTAACTATGGTATGTGTTGTCTTGTATTATAATTATCTGATTAAATCTATGCTTCTCCGCAGACTGGGAAGTTTAGCAGCAAAACAGGGACCATATTTTTTCTTCTTGGCTGTACTAATTTTCAATACAAGTGCCTGGCACGCAGACAATATCCCATAAATGCTTTCTTGAAATGAACTGAAGTCCAGTGAGAAATAGGTTATCAAAACTATATCATAGAAAATCAGCAAAATTATGCTGTAGAAAAGGCTCTCAGAGGCTCTCCCGTAACCCAAGCCCCTCAGTTACTATGACGAAAACAAGTCTACAGCCACACCACCCTGAAAGTGCCCGATCTCATCTATAATAAAAACACAGCCCAGAGAAGGGAAGTCATTGCCTGTAGTAACCCAGCAATTTGGGTCTGAGGCATGTCTAGAATCTGAGTCTGTACCCGCTTCCAGAGGCTCTGTGTGCACACCCTATGTCTCTCTACAATCTCTTCCAACATTAGCTCTCTGGGATTCAGGACGTTCTGCCACAGCCAGATTTTCTAGCCATCTCTTTGGCTAAGCTAAGCCAAATATTCCAATGGCCAGCAGCCTGGTTCTCCTCTTTCCCTTCCACTCTCTAACTCCCTGAAAGGGGTCAGCCACCTCCAGAGTGGCCTGAAGAATTCATCTAGAACCACAGGTCACTGCTGGCTGCAGGGACAAGAGTAAGGCTCAGACGGACACAACTGGAGCAGAGGTTTGGACCCTGGCTCAAGTTGTGATCCCACAGTTTGATTTATTGCAACAGGTATTCCAGGTATTCGTTCCACATGGTTTTTCCTATGCCTGGGGGATACCCCACACTGGTTGTGGTTTTGTCTATTCATGTGTGTGTGTGTGTGTGTGTGTGTGTGAGAGAGAGAGAGAGAGAGAGAGAGAGAGAGAGAGAGAGAGAGAGGTATTTCTGAGTCAGTTGCACAGGATCAAAGTCCTTACAGGCTGCTAAATAATTAAAGAATATCCTGAGGTTTCACTAAGACTTATTTATTCCTTTCATTCAGGTGCACATAGGGCCAGCTTCAACCTTTGTGGCTTGTAGCTGAGCCCCTACTATGTGCCAGGCACTTCATTTTTTTAAGCCTCACAAAAACTCTGTGCAGTAGGAGGGATTCCCTTGTGCTGAGGACCAGGGAACCAAGGATTAGAGGGGTTTTATAACATACCTAAGGCCCCTGGTGAGCAGTGGTAGGGCTCAGACCCAGAGTCTAGGCTTTGTTTCTGCCACACTAGCCCTTGCACACTTCCCTCTTTGGGAAGGACAGCCTTTGGCCAGACATCAGGATTTAATGATGACAGACAAGTGGCCTCTACCTTCTTAGAATTTTATTCATATTTGCATGGGGCCATTTGCCTACCAGTATTGTGGATAGCTTTAATAAAACTGATCAAACACTGAGCGACTTTTTGCTCCATTTTATGTTTTTTTATTGATTCTCTGACTTCTTGGGCTGAGTTCCAATGTCTCTCATTTAGCAGCAGAAGAAATTAAATTCCTGGGAGGTCAAGCAACATGCCCAAGATCAGTTAGCTCCTTGATGACTGGGCTGGGACTTGAATCCTTGTCCCTTATGTCTCAGCTGAAGCTCTTTCTGTCCTGGGTTGCCTTCGTGCTACAAGCCCTCTTTCTACATGGAAACATTAAACCGCATCTCATCACTTCCACATCAGCTGTAGGGAGTGGTTCTCCTCGTCTCAGGTTGTGTATACATTTGTGTGATGCTCTCTTGCCTGCATGGGTAGGAATGCAGATTTTGTCCATGGGTTCTGTGATGCTTGTATTCAGAGGCTTTGAGCCCTTACTTAAGATGTCCTGGTCATGAGCACAAGGACAAATCTGGAAGGGGAGTTAGATCTCACTTAATACAGCCTTCTCCATCTTACAGATGAGACACTGAGGCCAGAGAAGATAGACCTGCCTAACCCAAGCTTACTCAGGGAATACAGTCAATCTAAGCCTAGAAGTTGCTACTTTGGCTGCAAGGCTTGACTGCAGTTTTGAGGAGCCACTTCCCTTTTCCTGTGTGTCCCAAGTGGAAGAATGAGACCCCCAAGTCCTCATCATTTGAGGAGAAAATGCATTCTAATGCTCAGTGTTGTCTGAATTGTGAGAGGGTTACCTGAGAGGTACATGCTCCTAATACAGAGCAGGGGGAGGAAGTGGTTTGATCCCACATCTTGATTTACTGAGTTGAGTAGTGACTCTTCGAGTTTCTTCCTCAGCTTGGACCAGCCCAGACTAAGTGTGGTTTCCTCTCCTTGCATGTGCATGTGAACAAGTGTGTGTGGTAGTTAACTGCCTTGCATTGGCCCTGAGGAAGCCAGAAGTCTCTCTCAGACTGGCTCAACTTGCCATGTTCCGGGATGCAGCCAGACATGGGTATACCACAGTGAGTGCTAACAGGGTACATCTCTCATAAGGGTGGGAGTGGTGAGGGCATTGCCCTTGGAAAATCATATAATGAAGGAACTCACAGAAAATAAAAGAAAGTCAAATAAGCAATAGATTTCTCTTCCTTTTAATTTTATTTCCCACAGATTTTCTTAAATCTTTGATGACCCATACTACCTCCAAGGTAGAGTCTGAATCTAATTTAACATCAAGTCAGCTCGTTAGTGGTCTTCTTTAATTATCCTAGGTCTTCTCAGAGAGCGCCTGCACCTCCAGGTCATCTGCCCCCAGAACGATTTGAGAATGACTAAGAGCCACTGCTCAAAAGGGAAAAGTGTTCTTCAGGAGGTGGGAGACTGGGGATCTAGATGTAGCTCTCCGCCAACCCACCTTTGGCAAGCAGCCTCTCCTCTCTGGGCCTCAGTTTCCCAGTTCTGCTTGGACAATAGCAGTGCCTGCCTCATCCTACATCACAGGTCGATACAAGGCTTGAGGGGGTAACATTGCCAACTCAACCCATTCTTGTTGGTTCTTACAAGAGTGAATTCCATGGTGACAGGGTCCAGACTCTGGCACCCCAAGATAGCAGGACATACCCTCTGCCTGTATGAGCTCACAGTCTATTTTTGTTCCTGGAAGTGGATTTCAGTTCTGTGTGCCTTTCATGCACGGTTGGTGCAAAGCCTATGTGCCTGTAATTTTCTGCTGATGGACTTATTACCATGCTTGCCTTCCCTCCACCCTGCAATGCTCTTAGCCCTTCTCACCCTACGTGATCACTCTGCAGGACTGAAGCAGCAGGGATTTCTGTACACTCTCTCATCCATACGGCAGTTGAGGCCAGTGAGGCTCAGAGGGTGAATGACTCCCCAAGACTACATAGCAAGTTGGCGGCCCATGGGAGAGCAGGTCTCCTGCCTGCATGTTTTTAAACCTCTCACCAAGATTTAATGTACATTTATTTTTAACACGTGGGGCATATGGTATAAAGATTTCATACTGAATAAGTGACATTCATTAAACAAAGGAAAGAAGGAATTTGTATTGTTTTGGCTACATTATTTGAAATACAAACATAAAGATTTTACCATTGAAAACATCTGAATTGCATTTCTTCATCAGAAACTTCAACTGAACCTAGAATTTTTTCTTACCTAGATTAGAAAGAAAACACAACGACAACTGAATAAACTCAGAAAAAAACAGACTGAAAGTCCTTTGGCTGCTGACACAGTAAGTACTGTTTCATATTGTGCCATGAGGTGACATCTCACTTTATGCAGGTCACTAACTTGTTCACTCATGGTGGCTAGGAGGGGACCAAACTGCTAAGACCCAGAGAGTACGTGCCACAGGGGGGTCACATGTACACATAGCAGAGTTCTTTTCTTTCCCAGCAATGAGTCGCAACACAGAGATAGTGGAAACCCTGAGAGCTTGAGTGGGTCTGAGCTGTGATCATGTCACTAAGGGCCAGGAGGCATGGCCAGCCTGGCCCTGGAATTTCACTACCTGCTGGGGCTCAGCAATAGTGAGGGAGGGCATTTTAGGGGAGACCCTTCCCAGCTTCTGTGGACCAAACCCCAAGGAGTCAGTGTTCAGAGAGTAACTCCATGTTGCATGGCCTGCATAGGTGGTCATGAGAGCAGGACCAACATACTTGGAGTGGCCTTTCTGTCCTTCATCCCCAGGAGAGATGTTTCTCACCCCTGGTTTTTCCCAAAGACTTATCTCCTTGAGTTCTTCCACAGAGATTATTGACTTGAAACTTGCGGGCCTTGTGTGGACTGCAGACAGGTTCTATTTGACTTGAGTTTTTTCCAATAATTCCAATTGCTGCCAGCATTAAAGCAGTGGGCATTTTCACACACACACACACACACACACACACACACAAAGCTGGCTTTTCTGGAGAGCTTGGGAACTCTATCCTCGTTGAGCAAGGTTCTGCATGGCCACCATGGCTTGAGCTAGTTGAGACCCTGCCACCTTTCGGCCTAAAGCATGTTTGCCTTAGTCCCCAGACTCATTTCATGACACACCTGGCCCCATAGTATTTGTGTTTGTGATCCGTGCCCCAATCTGTGTTTCTGTTGTAGACGAGGAAGCTGAAGACCTGGTTTAAAAGTCATGGAGCTTGAAGCTCGGAGAGCGCTTCCCTCTCCCAACCCCTTACAAGGAGCTCTGTGCTTCAGTGGCTGCAAGCAGCGGGGCCAACAGGAGATGCTGAGCTAAGATGTGGGTCTTCACCCCGCCCCCATGGTGGAATGCTCCCTCCCTATCCTCCACAACCATTGCATTTTCCAGATTAAAGATTCCAGGCAGGCTGGGGCGTATTTCCCACCCAGTGTCTGGGGCGTATTTTCTCCTTCAAGTCATTACAAGCTTGACATCTCCAGCAACCCGGGTGTTGAAGGCGGGGCTGCCTTTCCTGACAGCCCTGGGGGTGCTGAGACACTAGCTTTCCTCTGTTCCTTTTCCATATGCCCCACTGTAGCCTTTGGTCTGGGTGTAGCTTGTCAACATTAAATAAGCACTTCTTGCAGTTAGCTCATAACAATTCTTTAGATCTTGGAAGCCAGGCTGTGGAGCTCTGCATATGTATAGATGTCATTTTCACACAACAGGCTGCTTAGCAGATGGGGACCCACACCGATCTCCAACGTTTAGCTGTGAGTTAAGACGTGGGAAACTAGGTGGCTTTTAACCAGCCCATACTGCTGCCAGCGTTCAACCTTAGAGAATTTTCACAAGGAAAAGAAAAAAAAACCCAAAACCCAACAACAACAACAACACACACACAAAACCAACAAAACCGCAGTTTTCCTTGCTCTCCCCAAGCCAGATGGCAGATGGTATGGAACCAATAAGACACAGATTCAAACACTTGTTTATTTAACTTTGAATGTAATATGGCTTTGTGGTCCCTTGCAAGGAAACACCAACCTTCCAACCAAAGAAGTGACGGATTAGAATCAAACCTCAGGGCGGCAGTAGGAAGATGTTCCTGGGGAAGCTATGTAAAGAAGGGCCAGGGACAATTAATGCCTGGACCCTGAGCCTCCTGGCTCATTTGCATGTCTGGGTGCAAGCCTAGGAGGTCTTCGTGAGCGCTGATTGACGCTTGGTTTCTGTGGCTTGTTTTTTGTCAAGGTTTAGTCCAAAAGGCAGCCAGCCACATGAGGAATGTTTCTGCGTCATTTCTGAAACAGCTGTGGAAGATGTTGCTCTGGGCCACCAATGAGAAAGACCATGAGAAAAAGGCTGACCTTTCTGTCTTTGGCTGACCTTAGGTGCTTTGGGTGTGTGATATCAGAGAATGAGCACTCTGCAATGCAATGTGGTTCCCTTCCTGCTTTGGCTTCCAAGAGACCCAGAGCTAAATTATATGCTCAGTTGAAATAACTATATTAGTTAAGATTCTTTCGGTTACAAGTGTAGAAACCCAACCCAAACTACTTTAAATAAAAAGTTAATTTATCAGGTCATGTAAGTTCAGAAGGCTTCAGAGATGGCTGGATTTGGGAGCTCAGTGTTACCAGGGCCCCTTCCTAGACCTCCTATGGGCTTTCTTTACATACTTCTCCAAACTCACATCCTAGGAGTTCAGCAACCCCTAAAGAAAGAGAATCTTTTCCATCAGCGCTCTCAGCAAAATTCTACTGGAGATCTTCACTGATCCTGCTTGGCACATACACTCATTTCTGAACCAGTCACAGTGGCCAGAAACTTGGGGTACTATGATTGGCCACACCTGGACCATGTGACCATCCTATAGGTGGAAAGAAGGGCAAGATTAGCCCTACCCTAAGCACACGGAACATATTTTTTATGAGGAATATACGGGGAGCAGTAAGAGTAAATATGAGAGTAGACTCCTCCCTTAGCCTGGGATTCTGTCATAGATTTCTTCCCCACTTCCCTTATTCATTTTATGGCTCTCTCTCTCTCTTAGTTGTGTTAGTACATACGTGTTTTTTATGGCAGGCAATCTAAAAATTGTTGACTGTAGAAGCAACTTATACTGAATGAATGAATGAATGAATGAATGAATGGATGGAAGAACAAGTGAAAGACTGAGTATACTCTAAAATACAGAGTTCCTGGAAAAACAGAACCATCGTGGACTCAGAATGCCAGAACCAGGGGAATCTTTAGAGCTCCAACTATTCAAGACATGGGTTGTAAATGAGATCACGGAGGCCCAAAGTGGGGCTGCCCAAACTCTAGCAACACCTTATTTGCAGAGCCTGGGACCCAGAACCAGGTGCCAGGGCCAGGGCTCTTCCTGTTCCTCATCTGAATGTGACTTCTTATCTTCTTAAGTCTCTCCTAGGCCTGAACCCACTTTCACTCTTTGGACCCTTGTTCTGGAGTCTTGCTATGAGTTGGCTGGCAAAAATTTCTTGCCAATGTGTCAACTAATAAGAGTAAAACTGAACTTCCCCAGGATTATTTGGGTCTTGCAGACCCAAAAGAATGCACCTTTAAGAATAATCTCAGTATCAGTTTGTTAATTACTGAGTAACAAGTTAGCACAAATGTAGCAACTTAACATACACATTAATTATCTCACAGTTTTGATGATTGGGAGCCCAGGCAGGAATTAGCTGCATCCTCTGCAAAAGATCTTACAAAACAAAAATCAAGGTCTTGGCTGAGCTGCATTGTCATCAGGAGACTTAAATGCAGAAAGATCTACTTCCAAGGTCACTCAGGTTGTGGCCAAATTCATTTTCTAGTGGCTGTATCACTGAGTGCCCAGTGTTTTGATGGGTGTGAGCTGCATGTGCCTTTAGGTCCTAGAATCTGCCACCCACAGTTTCTTGCTTCCTCAACATGGCTGTTAACTTCATCAACCAGTGGGGAGACTCTCACTCCAATCTGCACGTGGAGTTTTATATAATGTGACATCATCATGAGACTGATACTCTATGACTCTTGCCATATAGTGTCACTTAATCATGGAAGTGACATTCTATCACCTTTATATACTGTAGTATGTTGGTTAGAAGGAAGTCACAGGTTCTGCCAGGGATGTATATTATTAGGGTGACCTTAGGGTCTTCCTCCACAATCTCTCACACCTTGGTGAACTGTCTCTGTACAACAGGAGGCCCCCATTCCACACCAGGCAGCCCTCTGGTCTCTGCAGACAACCAAGTGGGGATGATTAGCCTATAAGCAGATAATGGCTCTATAGTAAGGTACATGACATGCCACAGGCTGCATGTCTGAAGGCCCTGGGCTTCATAAAAGGTAAGGTCTCTCTTTGGGCTGAGAGGACAGGGCTGTGGGGGTGTGTCAGAGAAGACTTCCTGAAAAAGTTGACATTGGCATAGCCTTGATGAATGAGTAGGAAGTTGACATGAAGACAAAAAAGTGTCAGAGAAGGCCAAGATGTGGAGGCAGGGAGTGAGGAAGGTTTGGGGAGCCACAAGTCATCCTGTGTGACTGACACAAATGCACTGGGGTATCGGGGCTGAGACTACAGCACTGAGGGACTTAGAAGTTTGTCATTTTTCTGTGACCCACAGAGGGCTACCACGAGGCCATAATAGGGCATCTGGGGGCAGTGGCATGAGCTAGGGGCTCCAGGGATGAGTGACCCAAAGCAGGAGCCTGAGCAGGGAAGTGGCTGCAGGCAAGAGACAAGCCTGGCTTGCCTGTACTAAGGAGGAGCCCCCCCCACATCCCCACAAAGGGGCCTGGGGGAAGGTAGACCTTCCCAGGCCCACTCGGGCAGTTGGGCTGTCAGAATGATGAGCTCTTCAGCCTAGCAGCTGAACGATAGAAGAAAAAGTCCCTACAAGCCCTGTTTCAATGCCCTTGACCTTGCAGTAGAGCTCTAAGTGCAAAATCTGTCATCTATTAATCTGTTAGAAGTTGACAAAAGGGACTTTGATCAGAGGTTGTTTTTTCCCCACTTCTTAAGTTTCCTGATGACACATAATAGCCCATTTCAGCCGGAGGGCCGGAAGCACGGCCATCACTCTCGTGCTCACTCCAACCCCAGTGGCCTCCTCCTCCCTGCATGGCTTTCTCTCCGCCCCGGTATTAATTGGGCTGTAAGTGGTTACATGTGTTCCTTTTTATGTGTCAGTTAGAGTCTGTTATTTGAACTTCACAGCTATTTGGGAATACAGAAGTGACGCTCTAGCCCACGTTGGGAAATAGAGCCGTCCGGAACATGTCACACTCACTCCTGCCCCCTGACTTTTTCTCCCTCTACCCCTTGGAGCTTTGATGCCTTTCACCCTCACCCCTCCTGGGTAGGCTCCTCCTGGGTAGG
Source organism: Tonatia bakeri (assembly GCA_004024845.1). Classification (NCBI taxonomy): domain Eukaryota; kingdom Metazoa; phylum Chordata; class Mammalia; order Chiroptera; family Phyllostomidae; genus Tonatia; species Tonatia bakeri. The sequence goes on from PVIA01003345.1 coordinate 29,221, forward strand.
CTCCCCTAACTTCGCAGCTCAGCTCTTGGAAATAAGGAAGTTCACAGCCAAAAAAGACCTTAGAGACCCTTAAACTGTACTTTCTTGTTTAAATGAATTGAAACCTAGAGGGGAAAATGTTTTGCTTTTTTAAATGTAAATAACAGTTGTTGAGGGTTGATTACATTCACAGTTCTCACTTGTGTTCTCTCATTTCATCCTGAAAGTAACTCTGTGAGTTAGGGATCCCACTGCCATCATTCAGACGGGGAACTGAGGTTACAGGAGGCTAAGTGCAGGCAGATCTAAGTCCGGACTGCCAGGGCTCTATCCCACCTCTGACGTGCTCCGGCTGTGTGACCTCGGGCACACTGTTTAGCTTTTCTGTGCTCAGAGACGCAGGTCAAATAAACAGGTCAGTAAGCAGGTCCAGTAATCAGACCTATTTCAAAGGGTTGTTGTAAGGATTAAATTAATTTAATGTTTTATGGAAAGCTCTTGATAACTGTCAGCTGCTGTCCTGCAAGGCAATGTGAACAGTACAGTCAGAACACTGCTTCTGGCATGAGACATCCTTGGTTTGAATGTCAGTCACACCAATTAGCTGTGTGAACTTGGGAAAGTCACTTACTTTCTCAGTGACTGTTCCCCTTTCTACAAAAATGGGGATATTCCCGATGTTTGGGGGGGGTCCCTCAGTGAAATGGTTTGTTCTCCACATGATTACCTAGTGGTGAATTTCACCGACAGACAAGCCCCCTTTAATCCCACAGAGATTTTCAACTGATCTTATCGACCCATTCAAATGTAAATAGGCCTCAAAATTATGAGTAATATTATCAGAAATTTTAGAAGGTTTTGCATGCAAAAAGCAAAAAGAATGTTGTAGTGAGGGGTCAAACTTAGAATGAAACAGGTCTTGAAAATTAACAAACCAACTGTTTAAAAACAATACATTTGGAATATTTGGAATACAACACATGTCTCAGAAAGTAAAACAAAAGAATAAACAGATCGAAAGTTGAAAAGAAAGATAAGAAAATTGAAGGATTCATCTAGGATATTCAACATTCAAACAGTTAAGAGTTCCAAATGGAGAAAACACAGGGGAGGCAATAATATTCAAGGAAATGGTACAAAAATAAAGTTCTCAGAACTGAGATCATGAGTTTCCTTGTCTGAATCCACCACATGCTCAATACAGCAACTGACAAAAAGACCCACATCAAGGCAAACAATTGTGAAATTTCAGAATATCATGAATAAAGAGAAGATATTAAAAGCTTCCAGAAAGGAAAAATAAAAAGCAGAAACAAAACAAAAACATGCCATGTGTAATGGAATAGGGTTCAGGATGGCACCGGATTTCTCAACAACACTTCAGGAAGCAGATTTACACCCTAGAATTCTATACCCAGCCAAACTATTAAGTATGGACTTCTTAGCAGCAACTCTGAAAACTAGAAGCAAAGCATAGTCTTCCAGATTCTGAGGAAAAGTGATTTGCAATGTAGAATTTATGCCAGCCAAACAATAATTCAGCAGGGACTGTAAAGACATTCTAAAATCAAATTCCTTCCAAATGTGCCTACTACTCTACCTGTCTCAGGATGCTAGCGTTCTGCTAAAATGAAAGAGTCAACCAAGAAAGAAGCAGATGTGGGACCCAAGAAGCAGGTGATCCAACGGAGGAGAAAGTGAAGGGATCCTCAAATTGTATGGAGAGGTGCCAAGCTGTGGCAGCTGTGGCTCCAGGTAGACTTTCATCCCTTCCTGTCCACCGAGGCCCCACCTTCCTGTAGCTGGTGCTGTAGATCCCTGGACAGCTGACCGACTTTCATTCAGGTCCCATCTGCAGCTGCTGGGCCAGCTTCCTCTCCCTTCCTCCACAGGTCAAAGGAGACTTCTGGAGCCCCCCGTGCTCCACAGGAATTGAGGACTCTGGACTGACATCTGTTGTCTGGGTTTGAACACCCCACCCCAGTTGCTTCAGCTTTAAACAGGATAATAATAGCATCCATGTCACGACGTCATAAGGTCATTGTGAGGATTAAATGAGTGTGTGTTTACACAGCACTTAGAATGGCATCTGGCACGTAGTAATGCAATATGGGTATGTGTGAAATCAAATACATTACGTAGCAATGTGAAGCTAAATTTGTAGTAGCTTGGAAGTACATTGGTTTAAAATTCAGCCACAGCTGAGGGGAATTTGCCAGCTCCCATTGTCCTGTGTACCTAGACACTCCCAAGTGTTGTACTGGAAGCATTTCAGCTTGCCATGCTGATACAAGTCTGTCCACACTCGTTCCTGCTGAGTGCACTTCAGCAGCCCCTCTAGGCCCCGAGGAAGAAGCTGGAGTCCTCTCCTCTGCCCACGAGGCTTGCTCTTCTCCAGAATCACCTTGACCTAAGCCATCCTCCAGCTCCTCGTGAACTCTGCTCCCTCCTGCCTTAGGACCTTCAGCCCTGCTGTTCCTTCTGCCTGGACTACTCTTCCTGCCACCAACCCTCCTTCTTTAGCTGGTTTTTACTCACCCCTTGATTCTCAGCTAGGTCATTTTTTTGGTGAAGAAGGCTTTCCTGGACCCAATGGACATTAGAAATCAAAGGACACATTCTCACGGCCCAGGGTATGTCAATGTGACATCTGCAAGTCTTTGTGTCATCCATGCTTTCTACATAAAATATACTGAGTGCCTATTACATGCCAGGCACAGTTTCTGGATTTGAAGATACAGCAATGAACCAACAGAGCCTTTTACCCTGGGCGAGTGGACTGTCTACAACTTGTCTGATGTTTTTGCCTTACTAACCATCGACCCCACAAAGGCAGGGATACTGTGTGACTTGCTCACCACTAGATTCCTAGTGGCTAGGGTGTGCCTGGAGGAAAACAGGCTTTAACAGCCATTTACTGAGGATTAAGCCCCAGGAACAGTGTTGTCTTCACCGAGAGAGTGAAGCTGGGGCTGGGGGCACCATCCCCCTCCTATTAAACTTTAAGGATCTCCTAGTAGCTCTGGCAGGAAATGGAGGTGCTGATGAGCAGTTTAGCAAGAGGTTAAAAAAAAGAGAGAGAAGCCCCACCCGGTCAGAAGATGGCTGTGGTCTCTTTGGTGAACATCCCTGCCTCCTCTGCTCCTCCTCTTCACACCCCGCCCCTGCTGTTCATCTGTCCTGTTTGTAACCAGGCCAACCACCCAGATTAAGCTGGGCTCCGGGGAGTGGGGGGAGGGACGGGTGTGACTGAGTAACCCTGTGACTAATCCAGAGAAAGAGTCTGGCCCTGGCGGTTTACCCCAGGCTTGTTTGTGTCTAATTTCCTCGGCAAGCTGACCCCCCATTTCACTCTGAGGTTTCGGGTTTCCCCTAGAGCTCATGGGAGACATGCCAGGATGTTGTGTGTATGTGTGGGAAGTCCTGACATTGAAAGCAGGGGAGTGAAGACGAGACTGGGTGGGGAGTACTCACTGACTCTTCTCTGGAGGACTTCGCCATAACGCTTGTGCACTTAACTGTTTCTTCCCAGGCCACGTGGCAGAAGAATCTAACAGTCACACCAAAGGAGACAGAAGGGTTTAGCGTTTTATTTTCCCCAAGGGAAAGGTGGGGAGAGGAATAAGAATTCAGAAGCGTGCAGTACTAAATAGGTAATATGTAAGAGGTGCCTTCTTTTGTACCCACGCTGGGCACAGAGTCTGTCAGCGTGTGCATGCCGCAGATGCTTTCTAAATGAGTTGGAAGAACTTGGGGTCTCAGAGCAGATCTCCTGGGTTTGGGCCCTTTCTATCATTTCTGTCCCATAAACATGGATGTTTTTTCCCATATATCCACTCTGTACTGGGCTGCAGAAGGACAGACACAAATGAATCAATTACTGCACGTTTGTGGTTGAAAAGGGCATTTATTGTCCTCAGTCCTCATTTTCCCTGTATGACTCTTTCCTGCCTGCCTCAGAGGGTCATGAGGCTTACACAGGACAGTGTTCTGCACATGACAAGGGCTGGGGCATATGTGGTTAAATAGCAGCCCCCTCCCAATCTTTAATTAAGTAACTTGCCAGCTTGCTGGAGACTCTCCAGGCCCAGGACACACCGAATCCTTGAGGTGAACAGGGACTCGCCAATTTTCCCAGGCACGTCTGTTCCCATCCGTTGGGCAATATGTGCTTACCACATGTGACTTGTGTTTTTCCTCAACCTGTACCTATTAGTCTTATTCAATAGTGCAATGAAATATGAGTGTGAAAAATCGGGTTGTTTCTTTGAGAGCTAAGTTGAGTGCTTGCACCCAATACACGTGATAACTGAGCAACTTTAGGGGGGAATTGGATGCACATTAAGATAACTGTAAAAGAGAAAAAAGAAACTGTGAAAATTGTCTTTGGCATTCAGTTCTATGTTCTCACCTCACTTAAAAAAAACTCAAAACAAAACAAAACAGAGGCTAGACATTGTCACTGATACCTTGTGGGTATGATTTATTTGGGAAAGATAGCCAAGAATTCCAATCAGGCAACCCAGATGATTCTCCACTTTCTGTGATTGTTTTGGCCAAGTGACCTGATAAAGCTGGATCTCATCAGATTCTGGAGGGCTTACTGGGTTCTTTTACTGCCTCTCAGTGAACTGGGAGGGGAACGGGACAGTTCTGACTCAAGCCACAGTTAGGGAGAAGACCTCAGAGCTGGGAGAGGCTTCGTGGTCTCAGGGCCCAGGCTTTTCCTGGGATGGACATGACTGCCACAGCCCTGCTGCCGAGTGTATGCCCAGGCTCTCTGTGGATGCCCCAGAGATTCCACACCACTGACACAAGAGCCTGGCTCCTTGTGAGTTGTATTCTGGTAAGCACCTCCCCTTTCTCTGTTCCTGGAATTGTCCTGCTTCGCCTCCAGGTGAAAAGGCTCAATCACTCGCCTTTAGTTAAGAAGAAAGCAGGTTCAGAAAGAAGCTAACACTGTAGTATAAATTAGCTTAGTGTAGTCACAGAGTATCAATTTTTCTAGCAGGAAAAGGTCTTCTTATCCCTTCACATGGTCCTTCATTCTTTCCTGGGGCCTTTCCACCTCTCCCAACCCCAGAATCCAGCCTGTTCTTCCAAAAGCTCAACTGTAGGCCTCCTGGGCCTTATTTCTGCAGACTTCTTGCAAGATTCCTCCTGGCACCTGCTTCAAGTTTATAGGGGAAAATAGTATACCTTGGATCAAGACAAATTCTAATTCTAGTACTTTCTAACTCTGAGATATTAGACCATAAGTTACCTTTTTAAAAGCTGTTGTGTTTCTCAATTATATAATGGAATTAAGGTAGGTCACTGTGATGGTTCATTCGCTCAGAAATGTTTTCAGTAGCTGCGATGTGCCAAGGACTGTGCTGCAAGGAGCTGGGAATGCAGGAGCGGATACACCAGAGGCCCTGGAATAACAACAGAAATAAAGCTTTGCTGGTTTATAGATGGTCTAACACGGGGGTTGGCAAACTTTTTCTGTAAAGGGCCAAATAATAAAGATTTTAGGCTTTATCCTGCCATTGTAGCACAACAGCAGCCACACATAACACCTCAACAAGTGGGCGTGGCCATGTTCAATGAAAACTTTACAGAAACAGGCAGCGGGGTTTGACCTGTGGCAGTGATTCGCCTACTTCTGCACCATAGTGTAAGTGCTTTTGGACAGGAGGCCAGTTCCAAATTGTCTGCTTGTGGATTCAGCCTTGATTGGAGAGCTTTTTTTTTTTTGGAGGGTCTGCACATGTCTTTCTCATTCTCTGCAAAGTCCCATGTCTTTTGCTTATGTGGAGCTGGGTGTGTCAGATCCCAGGATAGTTGAATGAACTTTCCTAGCCTGCTTCCCTAATGGCAGAGTGCCACTTCAGTAGCATCCTATGGCCCTTTGTAACAGATGCCACAGATGTGTCAAAGAGGAAGCAGACCTGGCACGACTGGGGAGGTGAAGGGGGGCAAAGTCTCATCTCCTCTCTGGGCTTCAGTTTGCGTCCCTTAAAATGAAAGTGTTGGACTAGTGGTTTCCCAAACGTGAATACTTATTCAATCACTCAGGGTGCTTATTAAAATGCAGATTCCTAGGCCCCCACTTTGGAGCCATCGGCTCAAACTCTAGGGGCAGCTTGGGCATCTGGACCACTAACCAGTGGCCCAGAGGATTCTGAAGGAGGGCACTCCGAGGAGCACAGAGGTAGGTCTCTTCCAGCTCTGACCTTCAGTGGTGTCAGCAGAATAAAGTTAGCTTGTCTGCCTCCGTTGGGCTGGGCTGGGCTGTGGTGGGACAGAGAATGGTAGCGGTGGGATCACTATCTCGTCTGCAGGGACGTGGCAGGATGTGGCTGACCCGAACTTCCTGTGAGTGGGGGAACCGGAGAGCGGGGGAGAGATTAACACCCGGCAGTAGGCTTGGCCCACATACCTAGAATGTGCTCAGTGGGTATTGGGAAAGGAGAGCGTGGCCCCGCCCCCTTCTCTGACCTTAGGCAGGCCGTCTTGCCTCTCAGAGCCTCAGTTTCCTCCTGTGTAAAATGAGGATAATGAAGGGTCACTTGCAAGGACACATGAGGAATAAATGATGTAACATTTATAAAATATCTGTCTCAATCAGTGATAGGAAATTCCCTTTCAGTGGCTTGATTTGTCCCTGAAAAGATCCAGGGGCTGGGTTCATCAATGACTTGCTGCCCTATCTTGGAGTGAGTGCTGGCCTTACTTTGCTTAATTGTAGAATGGGGTGCTAATGCACCTGTGCTTCCCTACCCCCTTTCTCAGGACTCTCTTGAAGGCTGGATGTATCCATGAGATGGAAGTGCACTGGTGCTCCAGGCACCAGGGCAAAGGATGTCCAAGACTGTTCTTGTCAGTCAGAGGGTTACTGACTTTTATAAATGTCCTTGCTTCTCATTCTTTTTTAGATCAAGGAAGCAAGAAAACAGGATTTCTGTTGACATCATTGTTTCTGAAAGACATCATTGTTCAATACAACCTTCTCCCTTTGTTTTCTTTTTCTCTGTGTTGATGAAGAAACAATCATGGGTAAGTAACTGTGTGCCCTTTCTTATGCTAGATGTAGGAGGAAGGGTCCAGTCCAGTCTGGAAGATGCCACGTGTTTGTGTGCGTGGGTTGTGAGATGGCCATGTGCCGGTGATGGTGATGGTGGCGGGGATGGTGCTGGAAACGGCAGAGAGAGCGAAGATGATGACAGTGCTGATTGCCCTTCAACATGCATATAACTGTACGATTTGTGAAGCACTTTTCTGACCGTGATCTAATTTGATATTCAAATCTATCAAAACTGAATCCCCCATTTTACCAACGAAGAAACAGAGTAATAACTTCTCTGAGAGCGAATAGTAAGAAAGTGGCTGAGATGCACTCCAGGTTCTTTCTTTTGGCCCCAACAGTACCATTGTACCCAACACACTACAACTTTCTTCCTTTAAATCGCAACAGAACATTGCAGAATGCATGTGATCATTAGATAGTAGCATGAGTGATTGCCACATGGGACGTGAATGATAAAAGAGCTCAGAGAACAGGCGGGTCAGGAGACTGGTGGCTGCAGGATTCGGAAGAGGCTTGGTGCAGACAGAAGTTAATGGGGTGAGCCCAGAAGGCTGCACGGTATTTGGATACGCGAGCGGTGGCGTTCTTAGAGAGAGGAAATGTATGGGTACGAAAGGAAGTGAGAGAGTTCACGGTGGGTCAGGAAACAGCCAGCCCCTACGCTGCCCTGAATGGGGGTACATACAGTGGATCTGATGGAGAAAAGGAACGGGGGATGGTTTCTTCTAAAGCCCTGGGGCACTTCTCTTCAACTTGCCATAGGTGGCAGGGGCCCACTATGTTCTCTTTGACATCCTTGTCCCCTTCAACCCCAAGTCTACCCATAATCAAATCAATGAGTAATCTATCTAATCAAAGGACTCTCTGCTGTCTTAGACCAGAGACAGAGTCTGTCACTTCCGACGTTTTTTCTTTTAAAAATGTCAGGGTGCTTCTGAAACAGGAACAGCATTGAGGCAACAGAAGCTCTGACTCACAAAGAGCACATCAAAGAACAGCACCGATAAGGGGCTGGCAGTACTTGTGCGTGTGAACAGAGCTTTCCTGACACTCTGAGGCTTGGGGCCCTCTGGGCAGCCTCGCTGTGGAAAGAAGCATGTGGTTTTCAGAAACTGGGCGACTCACCACACAGGCAGAGTTTCAGCACAGAGATAGAGTCCTGGTCTGCTGTGACTCTTTCACCAAGAGCCCGGGCCAAGGACGCTGGGTCCCTGTGTATCTCAGGTCTCCAGTGAGCTTGGAGAATCCGTCCATCCACCCAACCAACCATCCAGTCATTCACTTATTTTTTTAATTCTCCTCAGAGAATATGTCTTTATGGACTTTTAGAGGAAGAGGAAGAGAGAGAGAGAGAGAGAGAGATACAGCAATGGGAGGCAGAAGCATCGATCAGTTGCCTCCCACATGCACTCCGACTAGGGATCGAACCTGCAACCTAGGTTGTGCCCTGACTGGGAATCAAACCCAGCAACCTTTTTTGGGTGGAATGGGATGGTACTCCAACCAATCAAGTGACCAGCCAGGGTCCATTCACATATTTGTTCAACAAGTACTATGAGCACGTACTCTATACAGGTCCCGTGCTGGTGCACGTAATGCAGCGGTGACGAAGACAGACCCATCCCTGCCCCCATGAGCCTTACAGTCTACTGAGGGAGAGACATGGTAAAGAAATAATTACATAGCTCACCAGACTGCTACTGTGTAAGTGCTGGAAGGAAAATACAGGGCACTCTGAGGGCAGGTGTGTAATGGGAGAGCCTGACCTGGTCTGGGAATAGTCGGTGAAAACTGGGGCTAATGCTAAAAGATGGGTGAGACTGATAATTGTACAATCTGCCTTTTAGCACCATCTGCCCTGCCCCATCAGGGCTGGTACAAAGGTAGAACTCAACCTTGTTCTTTCAAATCATTTCTCTTACTCTCTCTCGCTTTCCACATACACACACCGTGATGAGTTAATGGAACAATCATAAAGTTTGGGGTCTCGTAGACCTGAGTTCAAATGCCATATTCTCAGCTTACTATCTCCGACTTTGAGTGAATTACTGAATTTTTCTAATCCTCAGTTACTTCTACCACACAGTGAGGACAACAATAATGGCCTTCAGGAGAGAGTTTAGAATGTAGGCTGAGATGATTTCTATTAATTTTCAGGTCTGTAGTAGACCCTCAATAACCTGGTCAGACTGTTCATCTCCTGTATGAAACTATGAGTCTCACAGTAGTTTTGTTCTGCAAAGGTGGCTGGAGTACCCAGCTGGCTGTTGGGTCACTCCTGGAGCACACAACTGCCTGTCACAGGGATGGGTAGCTGCTACCCAACTGAGAGCTGACATTCGCCAAAATGAATTGCAGTTTACCACCCAGTTCTTCTCCTGGAAGTTACAAGCCTTCTGATAGCCCCCAGAGTTTCAAAACAGTTACATCACACAGATTCTGCCTGTGCATTTGCTGTCTTGGTGGGGGTGGCAGCTTCCCTGTGCTCCCTGCTCCACCGTCTCCCCAGAGTCCCTCTTGTATGGTGCACTTAAAAAATAGGATAATATGTGCTGTTTTTCACTTTCTTTCATCTAATTGAGTCAAAGTGATCTGTGTCTTCAACTTTTGATGGATGAGTGATTTTCTCTTTAAGATTATAGCATAATTTACTTAACTAGCCACCTATTTCTGTACCTTTGAGCCTACTTCTAGTTTTTTATCATTATAAACCACACACTCACATACACGTACAGAAGTTTGTACATGTCTTGGTTTCCCTGTTTGATTGTTGCATTAGAAAAGAAGACAAGACTTCGAGGTGCACTCACTGCAAGGGAGGCAGGGCAGGAGGTGCACAAAGGAGGCGGGGCTTTTCAGGCACGAGGTGCAGGACGTACCTCATGTTCAGAAAATGTTGAGAACTGTGAAAAAATCCAGACTCTGCTTTTTTTTCAAAGTCTTCCACGACCACTCCTGCACATGGAGCAATATGTATATTCTTGGATGTTTTGGGCCATGCCTCCCAGGTTTTCTCCTCTTGGGCCACCCAGTTCCCCCAAGACCCCAGGCTGTATCCTATGGGACTGGCAACTCAGACAGGTTCTTCTAAAAACCTAGACAGACATAAAAAGCCAGGGCATGTTTTAAGAACAATTTCCTTATGTCTTAAAACAGTGCCCAGTCAGAGGAAATGTAGTCCATGTGTGTCTAATTTACTGGTGTAACAAAATACAAAGGTTGGAGGTCTTCCTTTCCCTTTTCTTTGTTTGAATTTAAAAGGAGCTATTTGATGCTCCGGAAACCCTTTGAGGCTTTTTATTGCCCTTGTGGACCTGACAACAAAAGATTCTTACAGGCAGAGCTGTTGGTGGGTCTGGGTGGAAAACCCAAGAACCAAAGGATGGGTTAGATAGAAGTTGAGGATCTCAGACTTTTGGAAGTGGCTCAGGCCTGGGGTCCAGGTTAGTGTTCTGAGAGGGGACAGGTGGCACAGACTTACAGGGTGCCCAGCCAGCAGCTTCCTGCCTTCCCCACAGTGCCAGAAACTCCCTGTCACAGCTTTAGGTAAAGACCAGTAAAGGGGTACCTGTACCCTCTCCCCACTGAGGCACTGCGCTAGGAAACACAAGAAACTATAGTGCTATTTCTCAAGTAGAGATAATCGTGACCCCCAGGGGACATTTGGCAAAGTCTGGAGGCATTTTTGGCTGTTACACCGGGAGTGGGTGATGTTACTGGCATCTAGCAGGTGGCGGCAGGATGCTGCTAAACATCCTACAGTGCATAGAACAGCCAGTTTTCTAACAAACAATTGTCCATCCCTAACTATCAATTGTGCCAATGTTGAGAAACCTGCTTTTGTTTGGGGCATCTTAAAGCAGAATTTAATATTAGAATAAGTACACCCACTAAGGTGTAGTGAGGCAAGACAGGTGTTTTTCCTCCCAATCCCTCAACCCTACTGTCTTCCCTTATCCCCAGCTCACACACTCTTCCTGGGACCTAAGACCCACCAAAACCTCACTGGAAGCCTAGCTGAGCAGGCATAAGAAAGAGGCCATTTGTAATCAGAGCAGGCCTAAGGGCACACTAGAGGGGTTGCTGCAGGGGTGGCCGAGCCAGGGAGGGAGGGCAGCGCTGTGTGTGAGGGGGAGGAGCAGTGCAGGCTGGGAGGTGAGAATCAGGTAACAGGCGGGCGTGGGGAGGCTGCGTGTGGGGCGGCAACAAGTTCTGCTGCTGATGGGAGCAGAGGACCTGTCAGAGACGGGAGAACAAAGGACTCTTAACAGGGCTGATGAAAGTAGAGGGATAATCAATAGACCACGGTTTAAGAAGTAAATATCCACACTGCCAGAGGCTGAGAATTGTTTCATAAACAACCTAGAAAGCTTGTGGGATGTGATGGGGGTGGGAACAGGGAAAGCCGTCCAGACTGTGGGGGACAAAAGGCTGCTCAGGGAGTAACCCTTCCTCTGTTCATACCCCTATCTCCTGGCTGCGGCCCACCTGCCTGCCGGGGGCTCCGGTGCTTTGGGGTGGTCCAGCTGATGGGCTCCTCTCCCTGCTCTCAGTCTCCCTGCAGTCTTCCGGCTGCTCCTTGTCAAACACCGCTCTTGCGCTGTGCCCTCTCCCTCAGGATCCTGGCACTCGTCCCGTCTCATCCAAATGCCTCTCTGTGGCTTCCTAGTCCAGTTATCATTTCTATGTTTATTTAATTTATTTTTAATTTCATGTTGAGATGGAAAATATAGCACATGAGCATGAACATGATCAGATAACCCAGCAGTGCAAAAATATAAACAATAAACATTGACTCTAACTAGATGCTCAGACATCCCATTCTCCCTCCCCAGGGACACCAGAAATCTGTTACACATGTCAAAGGGTTTTTGTACATGTTTTTATCTTATAGAAATAAGACATTATATACTTTGCTCTTTGCTTTGACTATTTTGCTTATAATATACCTCTGAGATCCCTCATATTTAGCATAGTGTTCTATCACCTGAGGGCACCCTGACGTACTGAATTAGACTCCTACTTAAGGCTTAGTTTCTAATCTTTTGCTAAAATAAGCAACACTGAAATAACACGCTTGGATACTCCTTTTGCTTGTAGGCAATGCACAACTATATCTGAGAACAAATTCCTAGAGGCAGAGTGGCCATATCAAAGGACATGTACATTTTCCATTCTTTTTTTTAAAGTATATTTTATTGATTATGCTATTACAGTTGTCCCATTATTTTCTCCCCTTTATTCCCCTCTGCCTTCCACCCCCCTCCCACCAGCATCCCCCTCTCCCCATTAGTTCATGTCCATGGGTCATACATATAAGTTCTTTGGTTTCTCCATTGCCTATACTGTTGTTAACCTCCCCATATCTATTTTGTACCTACCTATTATGCTTCTTATTCCCTGTACCTTTTCTCCCATTCTCCTGCCTCCCAGTCCCCACTGATAACCTTCCGTGTGCTCTCCATTTCTGTGATTCTGCTTCTGTTCTAGTTGTTTGCTTAGTTTGTTTTTGTTTTTGGTTATTTTTTAGGTTCAATTGTTGATAGTTCTGTTTGTTGTCATTTTACTGTTCATAGTTTTGACTATATTCTTTTTCTTAGAAAAGTCCCTTTAATATTTCATATAATAAGGGCTTGGTGATGACGAATCCTTTAACTTGACCTTATCTGAGAAGCACTTTATCTGTCCTTCCATTCTAAATGATAGCTTTGTTGAATAGAGTAATTTTGGATGTTGGTCCTTGCCTTTCATGACTTGGAATACTTCTTTCCAGCCCCTTCTTGCCTGTAAGGTTTCTTTTGAGAAAGCACCTGATAGTCTGATGGGAACTCCTTTTTAGGTAACTGTCTCTTGTTCTCTTGCTGCTTCTAAGATTCTCTCCTTCTCTTTAATCTTGGGTAATGTAATTATGATGTACCTTGGTGTGTGCTTCCTTGGGTTAAACTTCTTTGGGACTCTGAGCTTCCTGGACTTCCTGGAAGTATTTCCTTTGCCAGATTGGACAAGTTCTCCTTCATTGTGTTTTCAAATAAGTTTTCAATTTCTTGCTCTTCTCTTCTCCTCTGGAACCCCTATGATTTGGATGTTGGAACATTTAAAGTTGTCCCAGAGGTTCCTAAGCCTCTCCTCATTTTTCTGAATTATTGTTTCTTCATTTTGTTCTGGTTGAATGTTTCTTTCTTCCTTCTGTTCCAAATCATTGATTTGAGTCCTGGTTTCCTTCCCTTCACTGTTGGTTCCCTGTGTATTTTTCTTTATTTTCCTTTGCATAGCCTTCACTTTTTCCTCTATTTTGTGACCATACTCAACCATTTCTGTGAGCATTCTGATTACCAGTGTTTTGAACTCTGCATCTGATAGGTTGGCTATCTCTTCATCTCTTACTTCTATTTTTGGAGTTTTGATCTTTTATGTCATTTAGGCCATATTTCTTTGTCTTGGTGCACCTATTACATTGTAAGGGGCTGAGCCTTAGGTATTCACGAAGACGGGGCAATCCAGGTTGCTGCATTGTGGAGCTGTTTGCCGGTGGCGGGATCTGAGAGAGAACAATGTCGCTTGCTCTGCTCTCTGTGGGCTTTTAGTCACTTCCCCCACTACCCACAAGCAAACTGAGCCCTTCTCGTGCTGATTCCCAGGTGGGTGGGCTTGTGTACATTCTAGGACTCTGTTGGTCTCTCTGATGAACTCTCTTGTGAGGCTGGGAGTTTCTACTGCTTCAACCCCCACAGGTTTTCACAGCCAGAAGTTGTGAGACTTTATTTCCCTCTGTTGGAACTCTGGGTTGCATGCCCTCTCTTGCTCCCCAGTTGTTCCTCCAGGTTTATCCACAAGCAAATGTGGGACTGCCCAGTCTGCCAGCTGCCACCTTGCCAGGAGTCCTCTCCACCCCTCCTACTGGTCTGGGTGAATGTTTCTTCTTCAACTCCTTGTTTGTTGGACTTCCATACAGTTTAATTTTCTGGCAGTTCTGTTTTGTTTTTTTAAATTTGTTGTTGTCCTCCTTTTGGTTGTGCAAGTAGGCAAAGTGTGTCTGCCTACACCTCTATCTTGGCTGGAAGTCACATTTTCCATAGTAATAGGTATTACAAACCACTCACTCTGCAGGGCAAGGCAGAGCTTGCTTCCTTCTGTCCAGTCACCTTCTGTTCTCATGACATGCAGCCCTTGCCAATCTGGTAAGTGAAAAATAGCACTTGTTTTATTTTGCATTTTTTATTATGATTGAGGCTGGATATCTTTTAATCTGTTTCAAAGTCATCTGTATTCCATTTTTTTCTCAAACAGTTGCTTTCAAGCCCTTTGAGAATTTCTCTATAGAGGTGTGAAATCAGTATTTATTGACCTCCACTTCTGTGCCAGACAGATCAGAGCTGGCCTCTGCCCACCCTCTCTCAGCCATTGTTGTCCCTTATTCTCTCCTCCCAAAGCCCAGCTCCAAGCCCGTGTGTGTGTGGGTGTTTGAGGAATGAGTATATCTCATTTTCTTTATATCATCCTTTAATTTCTAAAACAACTAATTATAACAAGTAATGCATACTCTTAGTAGAACACATCAGTAATATAGAAAAGAATAAACAAGAAAAAATTAAATCTCATGTGATTCCAGTCACACTCAGATAAACATTTTTGGGTACATCATTTAATATTACACTCTGCATATATGTGCTATTCTTAGAAAACAGATCATACTGCACATGTAGTTTATTTTTTGTTTTCCTTTAATACTATGTTATCACAAATCCTAAAATTATTCAAAAACCTCATTTTTATTGGCCAAAATTCTTTCATATGAATGTTCCAAAGTTTTTTTAACCAACCTCCTATTCATGAATTTTGTTACCCTCCCTCCCTCCCTTCAGCTTTATACACAGATTTTTTTTATATCTCTTATTATTTCCTTCAGATGGATTCCTAGAAGGTCAGTTACTAAGTCAAATGTTGCATGTTTTTATGGTTCTTGATTTGGTGGCTTGGCTAGTTCAGAAAATATTCTACTTTTTGTATGTCTAGATATCAGATAGTTAATAACCCAGATGCCCTGACAGCATGGGTTCTAGATGTGGTTTTGTCTCAGTTGAGTGTGACTCAAGCTGAGTCATGTGGGGGGAAGGCAGGGGCAGGGAGCACCCATTCTGCTTGTGCAGATCAGGGCTGAAGTGGCGCTTGGTCTGGTGACGTGAGTTAGGGTGGTCACTCCTGTTCTGGAGCTTTCTGATTGAGGCTGCAGCAGCAGCTGACAGCTGGGTCTGGTAGTGGGACTCGTTCCTGGAAGTCCTGCCTAAGCTGCGTGTTCCTTTCCCTTCCTGATGATTCTGTGAGCAGCGAATCCTCCTTAACAAATCCCTTTCTGTTTAAACTAGCTAAGGGGATTCTGTTGTCTCTACCTAAAAACACTGACCAAC
This sequence comes from Tonatia bakeri, assembly GCA_004024845.1. Lineage (NCBI taxonomy): Eukaryota > Metazoa > Chordata > Mammalia > Chiroptera > Phyllostomidae > Tonatia > Tonatia bakeri. The sequence continues at coordinate 44,677 of PVIA01003345.1, forward strand.
AAAATCCCTGTTTGACAAAATGTCCCTGTTTGTCAAAATGTCGCACCAACTTATGGCCCCACGAAGGTTTGGAGAGTGTGACGCTGAGAACATTGCAGGGAAACCCAGTTCTCTCTTAGAGGGAACACCGGTCAGAGGAGGTGCTGCCGCAGAGGAGTGTTAGGGCTGAGACCCTGGGGTGGTGGGAGTAATGACTGAAGCTGGCCAGGCATCTCCTCCCTTGTGCCCAGGCCCAGTGCTGAACTCTCCTTGGATGAGATCTCATCTACTCCAAACCACCCTGAGAGGGAGGATTCCAACCTTTCTTTCACAGGTTCAGAGAAGTTAGGCAATTTGGCCAAGGCCACACTGCTGATAAATGCTGAAGTCCAGACACCACCCAGCTCTGTTTGCCTCTGGAGCCTATGGTTCAAATGGGATCACATTTCCCACAAAATAGAAAAGATAGCCACCGTGCCGTGGAGACAGCTCATGGATCCCACCTTCACCCAGAGAGCCAGTACGAACATCCCTAGCAACAGGGGAACTGACACTACACGTCCTGAGGAGCTACACCAAGAAGGACTCAGCATCTCTTATGTGATTTTCCTGCCCACAGTGCATGACCTGGGTCTAATCATGAGGAAACACCATCAGACAAGGCCTGTACTCATCACCAATGTCCAGGTCATAAAAGACATAGAAAAGTGCAGGACTGTTCCAGACTCAAGAGACCTACCTGATGTTGGACTGAGTCTTGTATCAGAGGGGGAAAAAAGACTCTAAAGGACATTACAGAGACAATTGGCAAATTTAGTGTAGACTGCTTATCGATAACATCACATCCATGTTAAGTTTCCTAAGCTGGTGGTGTGGTTGCATGGGAAAATATGCTTGTTCTGAGAAAATACACGCTGACGTAGTTAAGGGGGAAAGCAACAGTCACAAGAGTAGAAACAGTGAGGTGTATAAACAGAGAAAAAGAACAGTGGCAGAGTGTTAAATTGGCAAATCTAGGTGAAAAGTATATGGGAGTTTGCTGCCCTACTATTGCAATGTGTATTTAGACTTGAAAAACTGCAAAATGAAATTTAGAAACAAATATTGACCCTTCCTGGAACCAATGCTTTAAGCTACAGAGAGAGGGGAACAAAAGCGATTTCCACTTTCGGAGGACCTGTGACATGCCAGGCACTGACTGACATGGTTGATGTCCACAGGGCTCCTGAGAATTAGCTCTGCTTATGCCTGTCGACAGATGAAGAAAATGATGCCCAGAGACCTGAAGTAACAAGCCCAGGGAACACAGTAGTTAGTGGCTGGGCAGGCTTTTAAGCCCAAAACTGTCTGACGCCTAAGCCCAGGAGCTCACATCACCTCTGGGCAGAGGGGCAGTGCAGGATGGGTGTGGGTGGGGATGACATCCTGGACTTCTGGTCCCTGGCTGGTCTGAGGGGCATAGACCCCAGCCAGTGGGGGCCACTTTGGGAGGATGATCAGTAAGGGGGGAAATGCTGGGAGGAGACCCAGGCTTCCCACGCCTGCAACTTCAGGGCACAGCCCCCTTTATAACCACGGCTTCTTCTACAGGGTTGCCAGAAGGAAGGCAGAAGAGCTGTGTCCCAACCAACAGGAGCTCAGAGTAACTTTCTCGGATGCTCCTGGGGAGATGATAAAGACAAAGTAGTGCTGCTGGGTCTGAACCCTGCTGCCACCTGCCTTCCCTGGACTAAGCCTGCTCACTGGAGCAGTGACTGATGAAATGACATGATAAATAATGGGTGGTTTCGCACCCACCCTGCCAATGTGTGAGTTATACTTCATTATCTTAATCTTTTGAAGCAAGAATCATTTCCCATGTTGTAGAAGTGGGGACTGAGGCTTAGGAAGTGTAAGCAAATTTCTCAAGGTCACACCACTCAGGAAAGGCAGACTGGCCCTGGAAGGGCCCTGGGAGACAAGCCGTGGCCCTCTTCTTGTCTGGCAGTGTGGGAGCTGAGCTTTGCAGGGCAGCATGGCGGCACACAAAGGACCCACTGCCTGAGAGTGGCCCGGGAAGGGCCAGAGTGGCTGCTGGGCTCCCAGTTCAGCGTTCCCCTTGAGAAGGGGAAGGTGCTGTGCAGATGCCAGGCTGTTGGAGCAGGGGGAGCCACCTAGGCCAAGGTGTGAATGAGGTGGCAGTATTTTTGATGGTACACTCATGCCACTTCACCTACATTCTCAGAGTCTCCTGTATTCTCAGCTCTCTCACCACCCTCCCACCCAAACATACTCTGCTTCCATGTAGCCTTCTTGATGGTCAGAGGTGCCTACAAGGGCGACCAGTGCCCTAGTAACCCTTGCCTCCAGCTCTCTGGGAGAAGGCTCTGCTAAAAGAATTGACAGAGAGTCAACAATTATAACATTACATAGCATCCTTTTATTTAACCAATGTCTTCAGGAGATCATACACATTACTCCCAGTGAATCAAGTTTTAATAGTTGAAGTGGGCTCCTATGGAGAAATATCAAGATGAAACCAATGGAGAGGATATTCACTATATGGTCTGAAAAACTGCAGTATCATAATATCTCAAGTGACTGAGTATAGTCTCATTTCCCAACCTAAAAGTATCCCCACCAGTGGTCATCTGGCTTGATTACTTCTATTGTAAGGGAGCTCACTACCTAATGAGGCAGTCTATTCCAGCTTGGCCAGCTGCTCAATAGCTTTGTTGTGTAACAGCTAGCATGATCCACTTTTTTCCAGGACTCCAGCTGGTCTATCTGAGGGCAGCTGGCCAGGGTTGACTATGTTCCAGCTAGAACAGGTGTGCATTTCTCCCTGTGACAGCACGGAATCAGTCATCCATCCTCACACCCGAGGTCAAACATTTGTCACCTCTCAGTGGCGGCGGCAGTCAGCCTGCCTTATTTTTCCACATCGGAAGAATCTGATTATAGCAGGTCCATTCTTAGGTTCATGTCACAGAGTTCCCTGACATCAGCATTGTATTTAAAAGCTCAGTGCTGGGACTGTCCCCAGCTACACCCCACCAGCCTTGGTTGGCTTTATTGCCCTATCTTTTGGTAACATGTAAGTCAAGACCTGAGTCTCATTTGCATGATATATGCCATGAATGGTGGTGACAGAAGTCTGTGACCTGGCCACATCCTACAGTGGCGTACAGCACTGTCCAGAAGGTACATGTCTGCAAAAGACAGGCCAAACCAACCACAGGCAAGGCGAGGTTATATACCCCAGTTCAATGCCTGTCTTTCCATGCTTCCCTGTGCATGCCGTGCTCTATACTGGAGTAAATATCATTACATAAAACAGAATTTGCTACGTCAATGCTTGGTTTAAGCAATACATTCTAGAATAGGTGACGTACATGAGGGATGATATTAGTATAGTCAGAGAAAACTTCCTGGGGGAGATGGCCTTCAGGCGAGTTTTAAAGACTGATTAGAAGTAGATATGCAGGTGAAGAGGTTCAGATGCTGTAACTAAAGGCTAAAATAGCCCTGGAAGGTGTAGCTCAGTGGACTGAGCATGGGCCTGAGAACCAAAGGGTCAGTAGTTCAATTCCCAGTCAGGGCAGTCTGGGTTGTGGGCCAGGTCCCCAGTTGGGGGCAACCACACATTGATGTTTCTTCCCCTCTCTTTCTCCTTCCCTTTCCCTCTCTCTAAAAAATAAATAAATAAAATCTTTAAAAAAAATAAAGGCTAAAATAACAATAGCTCAAACACAGTGGAGGTATGTGTTTCCCTCATGTAACAGTGATAGCTTAAGTAGTCCTGGGCTAACATGACAGTTTCGTGGCTTTGGAGCCAGGATCCATCTGTATTATTTTCTGCCACTCTCATCAGCAACTTTTACCATGCGGTCCAGATAGCTGTTCCAGTGCCTGCTGTCATATCCTGAGTTCAGCCTACAGAAAGAGGAGAAGTGGAAGTTGAGGAAAGGCCATTTCATTATGGATAGTCCTGGTGTGGAACTTGTGCACACCCCACTTTCCCTGTGTCTCACTGGTAGAACTTTGTCTCGTGGCCATATCCACATACGAGCCTGGGAAATATAATCCTTAGTTCTACTCCGAAAGGCCACGGGGAGAACAGGTCCTTGAGGGGTCCCAGCAGTCTTTGCCATCAGGAGAAGCTAACCCTAAGCAGCTGCAGATGGGCATGACGTGCTCGGGCATGTACGGACAGGGAGGGCCTGAGTCTGTGAGCAGCTCACACAGAGAAACTGGCAAGGAAACGTCTAATGGAGAAGTTGAAGGCACCAGGCCTTAGTCACCAGGGCGGGCTTCTTATGTATCTTGTCCTGAGGGCCAGAGGTTGTAGAGGGACTTGGAGGAGTCCAGGGCTGAATTCACAGAATTACACACTTGAGATTAGTTTTAGAAATAGATACGTTTCTGATAAATGAAAATATTTAAAATTGTATCTTATTTTATTTATTATTTTTTATTATATATATTTCATGAAATTTATTGAGGTAACATTGGTTAATAACATAAATTTCAGGTGTACAACATTATAATTTGGCATCTGTATACTCTATTGAAGGTTCCCTACCAGAGGTCTAGTTTTCTTTTGTTACCCTATATTATAAGGTATAATATACCCTATATACCTTTTACCCACTTTGCCCTTCCCCCTCCCCTCTTGATTGAAAGAAGATGTGGTATATACATATATACACATATATACTATATCTTTTTTCAATCAATATGTATATAATGTACACACACACACACACACACACACATATAGTCTCTCTCTTTCTCTATACATGAAGGAATACTACTCAGCCATAAAAAGGAAAAATATTGCCATTTGTGACAAAATGATATGATAGGTGGAAAAAGACAAGAACTATATGATTTCACTCATACATGGGATTTAAAACAAAAAGAAAAATTTCACCCTATTTTAAAAATTAAGAATAATCATATGACCCAGCAACTCCTCTTCTGGGTATTTACCCCAAAGATTTGAAAACATTTATTCACAAAGACATATGCACCCCTATGTTTATTACAGCATTATTTGTGATGGCCAAGACATGGGAACAATTGAAGTGTCTTTTGATAGATGACTGAATAAAGGATTTGGGGTAGATACACACTGTGGGCCAGTACTCAGCCAAATGAAACGATGAAGTACTGCCATTGTGACGACACGCATGGACTTTGAGAATGTTGTGCTAAGTGAAAAAAGTCAGGCAGAAAAAGCTAAGAACCATTCAATTTCAGTCCTATGTAGGATATAAAACTGAAAGCAGCAAGTGAGCAAACAAATGAAAACTCACAGACACAGACAACAGTAGGGTGGTTACCAGAGGGAAGGGAGGTGGGGGTCGTAAAGGGTAAAGGGGGCCAAGTACATAGTGATGGAAGATTATTTGACTTTGAATGGTGGTCCTATAATGCAATTTGAAGGTCATGTAACATAGAAATGAACACTTGAAACCTATATAATCATATCAACAAATGTCACTCTAATAAATTTAACAAAAAGAAAAAAATTACTCCCTATTAAATCAGCCTGAGGGAGAGAAGCTAACAGGTGGTTTGCAATGTAAAAACAAACAAACAAACAAAAACCTTGTATGTCATTTTGCAACTCAGAAAAGTTACTTTCTATCGATCTTTTTATGTCAGTCCCACATCACAGGCACCATTTTTGGTACAAGTTTATATACCGGTTAATGGCTTTGCCTCCATGGGAAGGCTCTGCTGTGGGCATCGGTTATCTCATTTTATCCTCCCATCAACATAATGTAATCAACATACTATTCCTATTTGACAGATGCAGAATTAACAAAGATCACCACCCTTTCATGTGGTGAAGTTAAGCCTTTTGTCTTTGCACCATGCCGCCTCCCAGGAATCAAGTGGGTGTCTGCAGCAGGATTTCCCAAAACACGCAACAGTGAAACACTGCCCCTCACATCGATTGATTAAAAGATCTGTGGTCCAATAAGTCTGGAAAATGATGCATCTCTCTCTCCACTTGGAGATTCCCAGAGCGTAGCAGCATAAATTCTGTAAAAAGAGCCCAACGGGACTTGAAACTATCGCTGTTTCCCAAACTTATGTGAGCAGAGAACAACCTCATGAGTCTGGCCCAGGATGCTGCCTCTCCGTTCCTTCACTCCTTTCTGACAGGGTTCCTCCGTCTGGGAAAAGTAGGAGGCTGATTGCTAAGGACCCCAGACAAAGTCTTGGGTTATCTGAGCAATTTGCTTAACACCTCTGTTGGGGTTTCGGAGAAACAATAAATAACACTCCTTCTTTTCTCCTTCTTGAGTTCAGAACACATTGAATGACCAGATAGAGATAAAAATGTTAGCTTTATTCTGATAAGTGCTACACATGCAGATGGCTCAGGTCTGCAGACAGATGGGCTGCTCCCGTGCCTCCTGAAGGAGCCAGCCTTTCCCACCCAAGCACACCCCAGCGGACTGATTCATTGTCCAGTGGGCAGTGGCAGGACTGAGGGCATTGCTGCAGGCAGTCAGACCCTCAGAAAGGGGAACCCAGAAGGGCAGAGCCGTTGGGCTCAGTCCCTTCACCCAAACTCGCCATCCAGGTAGGTTGCTGCTCCCTTCCAATGATCTATGCCTCAGTTTCCTGGCTTGCCAAATGGAATTCATGGAACTCACACTATCTGCCTCCAGGGTTGTTATGAGGATAACATAAATGGTGATGGGAAAATGCTTTGAAAAATTCAAAATACTAAATTATCTTATTTGGATAGCTGTTCTCATTGTGTTACTGTTTATGTTAAATCATTCGATCATTCATTCATTCATTTATTCAAAGAATGGACATGTTAGGTACCAGCTAGACACTGGGAGAAGAAGGCACAGATTTTCAGCTGGGGGCCCTGAACCACCACTCCCCCAACATGTCATGCCCAGTCCCACTTCTGTGCCTGCCTCACCCCTTAAATGCCCGTTCTCTCCTCTCTAGCCATGCATAGTCTATCTAGTCTGTGAGATGGCTCCATATGCATTTTCCCTGAGAAGCCACTGTTTACTTGGCCACCCCTTTCCTGGAGCTCATCAAGCCCTTAGTATCTGGAGTGCTCATCTTCACACTTGCTTTTCTCCCATTGTTTTAGGAGGCTTGGAGCCATCTCCTCCCTTGGCTGCCCCATGACCCTGTCTCGGATGCAGGACTGGACATGCAGGAGGGAGCAGGGATGGCATGATGACAGACAGACTGCTGATGGATTTAGCCAGCCGGGGAAGGTGGCAGGGTGGCCATGATCTCATTTTCCCCATTCACTGATATGTTCCTAATTCGGCATTATGAGATTTTTCTGGAATGTCAGCTGTGCTGTTTTGAGCTGGGCCGAGAAGGGCAGAATGTCCAGAGGCGCAAGGGGAATGGCATGTGGGAAGGGCTTGGCAGAGGGCACAGTGTCTGCAGCCTTTCCCAGCCTCCAGCAGGGTCTCAGAATGTTCTGATCCACTTTAGAGTCTTAAAAGGGAAATGTCAGGGAAGAATACTCAAGGGGACTTGGGGACTGTGGATCACAGGGAGAACAGAGTAGAAGGTCAAGAGTAAGGTTCCCCCAGGCAAATCACATTTGACCTGAGTAGTCGGGGCTGGGTCCCAGTGCTTGGGGCTGCACGCTCATAGATACCATCTCTGGGCCAGTGCTCACAGGACGGGCGGCTCGGATGTGCGATCCCCCAGGACCGACTCCAGTGTGCTGGACTTGGGTCTTTGTGTGGTCGCTGACGGGCCACTCTTCGTGCCACAGTTTCCTCATTGGTAAAAAGGGGTGTTTCATTTTTAAACTTGAACTGTTTTTATATTTAAAAGTTAGGCTATTTTACACAGAATATTATATTCTGTAAATGTTCTTTTAAAAAATCGGACTGTCTCCAAATCCTGGGCCTGCAGAACAACAGTTTGTGTGGCAGTCACCCCCTCCCCGCCCTCTGCCCAGGTCCTGGCTCTCTGCTTCCTCTGACGTGACCCTATGGTTCCAATAGTGTTTGGGTCCATCCCCACTCCTCACCCTGAACACGTACTTCCTGTGGTCCTTTCAGCGAGGCAGCGTGTGATTCGGGGTGGACCCGGGGTAGGACCTCGGCCAGAGCGGTGTCCCGAGGCCTGGGCCCCGGGTGGCAGCTGCGCTGGCTCACTGGCCCACCTGGTTAGCTGCCCCCCTCTCCACTTTTGTCTCCCTCATCTATTACAGGAGGGATTTGGTCAAAACCATGGAAACATCTTTTAGGTTCTCACATTCTATGACTATGAAAATGCCATTTACCAGAGTAAAGTGGAACTATGATTCAAATGGTGTGGAATTTGGTTGCCCCGGCCCTTCGCCAAACTTCATGTAGGGCCGAGAGGCGGAGAGGGAGGAGAGGAAGACAAGGCAGGAGTGCTTTGGGGGACCCTCACTAGCGATAGCTGAGTGAGCCTTTGGCCCAGGTTGACTTCTCAGGTCCAGGGGAGTTGAAAGAGACCGCCTGCCTCCCGGAATTCCTTCCAGGTCAATTATCTTGGAATTTTCCCAACCCTACCCTTTCCAGAAGCCCGAAGCTCTGGGGTAAAGCTGAGGGCGTACAAAGCAAGCATTCACAAGGGAGGGCACACAGCCAAATCCTCTGTAAACTCTGCCAGTGGAGACTTCTCGATAAGGCACTGGGGTCGGTGTTGGAGGGGAGTGCTGGGTGGTGGCGCTTGCTCAGCAGGAACCGGCACTGGGGTCACTCACACTCCTTCCTAACTGGCTGTTTATTCATCTGGGTCCTAGTTTTTTTATTTGTGAACTGGGACTGAAACAAACAAACAAACAAAATAAACCTGTTCTATGTGTCTCCTAAGGGAAAAACGTTAGTGAACAGACAGCAAGATTGGAGAAGAGATGAACGCCCCACCTAGCGGGCTCCTGGGGTTCTGAGAGAGTCTGTAGTTTTCTCATCAGGTCCTCTTTGGACATTCTCACCTCCCCATGACCCCCGATCAGAGAGGCCCTCCTGAGCAGCCGGAGCCCTGACAAAGGACACGCCACCCAGAGGCCCCCCCACCCACACTGGCTGCTAACTCCATGGCCTTCTTCACAGCGTTTTCACTGTGGGGCGAGATGGCCCTGCATGGCTGGGCAGGTGACCTTAGGAGGGCCCACAGAGTGCTGGCGGGGTTTGGCTCCAGAGAGCTGATGCAGGCAGTCCCTGGTCTGCCGGCCATGGCACACTGCAGGTGGTTAAGTCTGTGCAGGCACTTACACGTCTGAGTTCACAGGCTGTGCTGTGCAGTGCCACAGAGGGACTTCGGGTTTGGAGGTCTGGTTCTGCCCCACGCTGTCCTGGATGGCAGTGTGTTGGTAGCCAACCACTATTTCTCTGAGCCTCAGTTTCTTTACCTATAATATGGAAGAACTTGCCAGCACAGCCTCCTTCACGTGGTTGTGCAAGCGTGGGGCCAAGTGGGCAGGCTTTGGAACCGAGAGCGTGATGGAAACACCTTGGTAGAAAGTGCGAGGGTGGGGGCCGGGAAGAGCGCCTGCCTGAGGATGTGTTCCCATCCCAGAGTGGCCATCTGCTGTGAGTGAGGGCCGAGACTCTGGAGCCGGGCTCCCCAGAGTTTGAACCCTGGTCCTGCTGCCTAGATAGACACTGTGTGGCCCTGGGCAAGCCACTGTGCCTTTTTCAACTTCCATTGCCTCTCTCTAAAATGCAGCAGTTATTCAGACCTTACAGTGTAGTTTAGAAGATTAAAAGGAAAAGTGTTAACATAAGGAAAATGTGTAGTGTAGACCGTGGCATATAGTAGGTGCCTAATAAAAGGAGCTGTTAGCATTTTCTACTACTTTTGCCGTATCCCACTTCCTCCAGCCAGGCAGTGCTAGGTAGGCCCCAGCCTGAGACAGCCCCTGGCCCAGTGAGGAGGGTGTATGATGCACGCCCCTGGCTGAGGGGAGCAGGACGTCAGCGGCAGGGTGCCCTGGGGCCTGGTGCTTTGTGCCGCTGCCCTGACTGCTCACTTCATGTTGGGGCATCTGGCTTGTCTAGACACCAGCACCAGGCACCCCCATTCCAGACCAGCCTATCTGCCTTGACTCCTGCACCTGCTCATGACTGGCCCTTTTCTGCCTGCCTTGAAATAGGGTGACAGGGACTTAGGATATAAAGGCTCAAATAATCCGGCCTTGAAGGAATCACAGGAGGCTCGTGCGGCTGTCTGAGGCCAGTCCAGGGCCCCCCGAGGTGGCTCCTGTCCCTTACCTCCTGCTGCCGTGGAAATGAACCCCTGGCTGCCTGACGCAGCAGGTTTCTATCCATCTGGAATTTCTTTCATGGGCAGTCCGACAGGGCCACTTTGAACTTCTGTGAGCTTCTCCTATAGCATCATGTGCAAGGGTACAGATAAGCTCTGGAGCCCAGATTCCAAGGCCACAGTTTTGTAGCTATGTGACCTTAGGTGAGCTGTGTAACCTTTGCACATCACATTTCACCACATATAAAGATTCTGCCTCACGGAATCTTCAGGCAACTTTCTTGGCCACTTCCGTTTCTTCTGTGAATTGCTTGTTTGTCAAGACTGGCCTTGCTGTGTTTGCTTCTGCACTCTCTTGCCTGAAAGCAGCAGTTCCTGGCTGAACTGATGCCTAAAAGTTGAGCCGGGATGTGGGCATCCTGGCTTACAAAGGTTTCCAGGGTGGAAGGAGGTGAGCCAGCTCCTCCTGGGGATGCACCAGCCTCCACTCCCTGCAGGAAGATGGGCGGGACAGCTTTTCTCAGAGCTGGACATGGAGAATGAACAACAGCTTGCCTTGACAGAGAGGGCGAGCCCAAATAATGCTGGTGGTTTCTCTGATCCCTGGATTCCATGAGACTGGAGTGGCAGGACTGAGGGTTATTTTTATTTCTATCTTTGTACATTTCATTTCATTTTCCTACATGTTTATAACAAGTGTGTTTTTGTAAAAAAGGCAAGCATGAAAGGAAAGCCCTCAATAGATGTGATGAAGGGGCCACTGCACACGTCCCTGCCGACTCTGCGGGAGCACAGTCGGGCACTCCTGGAGGGGTCCCACCCGGCCGGCCTGTGGTAGGCACTCCCAGGGCTTCCCTAAAGTTGGAGGAGACCTTTCTTTATGCAGAGAGAAGCAGGCTTATGGCAGCTGTTTCTCCAGAGAGGGCACAAGTTGAAAACAGAAACGGCCCCAGAGGTTTTGGAATGTTCCTGCTGGCAGTTCTGTTGCAGAGGTGCAGAGGGGTCATGTGTGGTATGTGTGGGGCCGTCTCTGGCCTGTCGCTGGGCGTCAGAGAGGCTCTCAAAATCTCCCCAGGGGCCAGGCCAGGGCCCCTGAGCTGCCAGCCCACCGGTGTGTGTGCTTGTTGTGCTGGACCTGTGTGTCCTTACGTTCCCCCCCATCAGAGTTCAGTGAGGCAGGTGGCGGCGCACAGCCACGCTCCAGCGGAGCACCCAGGGCGGGGACAGCCTGCATGCTTAGCACTTGCTGCATCTCGAGTGGCACAAAGGGTGAGTGAGCTGCCTGGAGCGCAGAAACCCCAGACTCTGAGTTACCGCTGACTAGTGCTGCAGGCGTGGAACTCCAGCTGAAGGCACTTAACACTGTTTATGTCTATGCATCCAGGAAGCTAAGCAGTGAGAAAAAAGAAAACAAGTTAAAATGGAATCAGTCTGGGCCAGGGGATTCCTGTGTGCGCGTGTGCGTGCGCGTGTGCATGTGTGTGAGAGAGCGAGTGTGAGAGAGACAAAGTGAGAAAGAGAGAGATTTGGAAGTCATGCAAGATGTCTCTCCTCATGTGACATTTTGTATTGCTTTTTCTACAGCACTGTTTCTCAAAGTGTGTTCTATTGTAATCTGTTTTTGAAATGGGCAGCAAGGAAATGTGTTTGCAGCTAAATTCATTTGGGAAATAATTTATGCACACTGTAGTCCTGTGTACATCAGCATATAAAGGCTTCGAGCAGTCCTGTGGTAAGGGAACCTGGTTGACTGAATGATCACAGAACTCACTGGGTGGATCACCCACGTGCTGGATGGAGTGAGGGGTGAGACTGAATGTACAGAGGGTGACTACTCCCCGACGTGTGGACAGGGGCCTCCAGGAGAGCAGTGGAATTTGGGGTGCAGGTGGGTGAACTGGCTGAGTAGATTGTGCAATTCAGCTCCAGAGCATTTAGAGCATAAGGTAGATTGTAAGATTTCTGAGTTCATCTGGTTTAAACACCTCATTTTATAAAGAGGGCCAGTAAGGTCCACAGAGGGGCACTGAGTTACTATCACCAGAGTTCTTGGTTATATACAATAGATGCCAATGCTGGGTAACCTAGGAGAAAAGATATTTGCTGGAGGGTTACCAGGGAGCCCGCCAAACCCCCTGGAAGACTGGAGTACAGGTTCAAGAACAGGTAGAAACTCAGGGAAGGCGGCTGCTGGAGAGCATGGACAAACTGTGCCACACAGTCGAATGGGGTGTTGCAGCCAGGGTCACGGTGTACAGTGAACGGGCCCAGGGCTCTGGGTCATCCCTGGTGGGGTGGTTGACTGGCTGAGCACAAGCCATGTGCCCCTCCCAAGCTGTCGCGGTCTGGGAGGACAGGGGTCTGGCAGTTGGGCTCCTGCCGCTGAAGCCCGGAGCACGCCTCTCACCAGGATCCACAGAGGAAGGAAGCTCATCCATTTGGTTGGGGGCGGCATGGGGTTACAAATCCCACCTCCTACCTTCCAGGTCACATGGTGCAGTCAAGTGTACTCTCTTCTATAAACGTTGAAAATTCTGATTTCATTAACAACATGGACTTTGATGAATTTCTACTGAGCATGGAAAGACAGAATTCTGAAGTAATTTGAAACAGTAGACTGGATCCTCGATGGCCCCGTGCCGCCCCAGCCCTCGCCCGCTGACCTCGTGCACAGTCGTCGCGGCGGAAGCGTGTGGGGAGAGGCGAGCTTGTAGCGCTCGAGTTCCGCGGCAGAGATAATAGTGTCCGAGCCTCACAATCTTGCCTTTGAGCATCCAGACCCTGAGCGTGCAGGGCTTCGGGGGACGACTGTGTGGGTAGTTGAGCCACTTTCCCCATTTACCCAGATTAGGTGACTGCTGTCTTGAGCAGGGAAGCAAGGAGGCCTCAGAAGGAAAATGTCTCTGCGAGTGGCCCTGCTGCACGCTCCATGCACCCGCTCCCTGAGATTGAGGGGACAATAGAATACCCGATAATTCAGGGGAACTGAGGGACAAGTGACAGCTGCTGCACTCCCTGAAAGATGCTGGGGCGGGGGCTGGAAGCTCCATAGAAAAGCCCCAGCATTTACTGAGGGTCCAGCAGGCCAGAGGGGCTGCCTGGGGCCCAGGCTATGCTGCGAACCCCCACGCCCCCAGTGCTGTGTGGAGCAGCAGGGTGCTTTTGCTGATGGCCCCGAGAGCCAGCGAAGCCGGGGGCCCTCAGGCCTGGGGTGGTGGGTGTGAGAGCAGGTGCAAACGCAGGCCCATGGCAGGGGGGAGGGCTCTTCACTGGCTCATCGACTCAGTGGGATGTCTGCCAAAAGCAGCAGGAGGGATCAAGGGGGAAATAAGTATTTCGATTTTTTTCCCATTTGAATTTGGGAGCTATGAAATTCATTCTGATATACAGCCATTCTGACAGGCCCAGTCTAGCGGTGAGAATGCGTTCTGAGAAGTGCCTCATTGGGTGGTTTCACCATTGCACGCCCACCAGAGCGCACGTGCACAGCCTGGGTGGGGCGGCCTGCTGCGTGTGCTGTGCTTTTACGCGACTGGCAGTGTGGTAGGCTTGTTTACGCCACCTCATCACGAACACACATCATGAATAACGTGTTGCACTAAAACATTCAATGGCCGTGGTGCCATTTGGTGATAGGAATTTTTCAGTTCCATTGTGATCTTATGAGACCACTGTTATGTATGCGGTCCATTGCTGACCAAAACATCATTATGTGGTACACGGCTGTAATACAGTTAAAACCGATCCACAATATTAAAGAAAAAGGGTTTCAAGCACTTATCTCCTCAAATTATTGTCAATCTGACTTTGCTTTGCCTTACCCACATCCTGGGTCAAAGTTAAATGATGGACAGCACATTGGCAATTAATTCCTATCAAATAGGGCTGGCACTGGTGGTCACTCTCTGAGCCCTGCTGCTGGGTTCCATCCGCATCCCACAGGCTGAGTGTCCAGGAGAAGGTCAGGCCCCTCGGAGAGCCCGGGCCTCCTGGGCTGTGCCCTTGGCCAGCCACTCTTGTTCCTGGAAAGGTGGTCTTAAACACTGCTGAGAGGATGTTAATGAGAGTCCTTTGGAAACCCCACATTTCTGTGACCATGTGACTCAAGCCTCCCCTGGGGACTCAGTTTCCTCATCTGTAAGAAATGAAGTCATCTTTGCTTTGCTACTCACAGCAGGCCCCTCCCAGGCATCCAGTGTCTGCCCCGAGCAGGCGCCTCCCCATGGCCCCCAGATTCATCTCCACAGCAGTCCTGCCAGGAAGAGCTGTCAGCCTGGTTATGGACACTGGAATCCAGTCACAGAGGAGAAGGGACTTTCCAAAGGCCAGTCACTTCACCAAATCTAAGACTCCATAGACTGTGGGACACACCATTATTTTATAAACAATAAAAAAAGCATAAGAGCTGCCAATTATAACTACAAGGGGCCACGGATTGTAACACATGATCTAGTTTCAGAGACGTTACCATCTGGGAGAAGGGGGCCTTGGAACTGATGGGCTACTGAGCTGAGCAGACAGCGGACTAGGTGCAACCCCTGGTCTGAGGGACTTCGAAGCTCATGGCATGAGGTTCAGGCAAGAAGCCACGTGTGCCACCTGCTGCTGTGAAACTGGAAAGAGCCCCAGGAAGAAAAGACTTGTAAGCATGCAGCATGCTGTGCAGACACAAGGGATATGATGAGGAAGGTGTGCCAATAGCCGGAATGGAATAAATCCTCTGCTGACTCCTGTAGAAGCAACCTGAGTTGGACAAGTTTTCAGAGAATTTGAATTTGGGTGGAATTCTGTCACAGCTCAGAAAACTGACTCCTTTTCTAGGGCATCTGACATAATCTCATAAGCCAAGCCACCCAAGAACTGCCTGGTTTAACCCAGACTCAGTTCACTTACAGAGGATAAACTCCAAGATCAGGGCTGAAGATTTTGGGAGATCAGAGGAAACTTCCAGTTGATGAAACAGACCAGAACAAAGTCCACGGGAGTGCCTGGTTCTCCCAGGTCTCTGCTCCGCCCCAAGTCTGGCGCCACAGGAAGCTCTAGGGCCTGCCTGTCCTTGGTTGGGGCAGGGCGGGCTTCTCTGGGGCCCCATTCTTGACTGGGGACATGTTCTGGTCACATAGGGTGTGTGGTATCCACAGACTCCGGAAAATGCCTTTGTGTGAACCCCTCCCCCCAAATCAGATCTGCCCCTCTGATGGAGCCTGTTCCCCAGGCTTCAGACACTGGAATTTGGACATTTAATCACCACTCGTGGTGTGCCCACAACTGGTGTGCCCGTCTGGGTCTGGCCCATCCTTGCCTGGCTCCCCACCTTGTCCGCTGTCCTCCCAGATGGTTGGCTGACACCTGTCATCACTGTCACCACTCGCCAGCACACCTGGCACACTTGGTCCAGCACTTTAGGGACCTCATTTCATTTTCTCAGTGCTCTCTGAGATAGGAATTTTTATCCCCATCTTAAAGATGACAAACCTGAGGCTCAGAGAGGCCAAGAAATGGTGAGTTCAAGGTCACACAGCCCATAAGTAAGAGAGGTCTTAACCGAGCCTCTATGCTGTAGCTAGAACAGCGCCGGAGCCAGTGTGGGCACTAAATACTTGTTAGATGACAGAATGAGGAGCACCTTGTGATGACAATGCTTAAAAAAGCCTGCTGGGGACTAACTGTTATTCAGTCTTATGTGTCTAAGCACCTGCTTTTGTGCCCAGTGCACCTACAGAGGAAGTGGGTTCCAGGCAACGGAGGCTGTAAGACACACACACACACACAGCGCCTCCTTTAATGACCCGCCTGCAATTGATATACTGCTAAGTAGCATTTCTTGTACTGGGGAGATTCTATTTCCACACTAGCAGCAAATTTGACCTTTGTGTCAGCTGCCAGCTGCTTATAATTCTGACAGATGCAAGCACATTTCTGGGAAGCTGTAGCCACTCAGGACCTTGTAGATCAACAGGCAACGCTGGCGGCTTTGGTGAGATTGATTGGCCTGCGAGAATCCCATTTACAGCCTGAACAGAGCCTCAGTTTACCATGGCCGGGGCACTAATGACTTCGACAGCTCCCATCTAAATCTGTCAGCCAGGGCTGGTGGCGATATTAAAGAACACTCTATTTATATGAAGCAGCAATTAGAGGAACGCCCGCCAATGGGGCACTGCTTCCAAGTAAATCCCTGGCTTTCCAAATGGTGTCATGCTTGTGGTTATTTTAATCCTGTTGGAATTGCAGGGATATTAATGTGACGGGCCATCGTAGAGGATTAGCCAGGTTTATTTCTGCTGACATTTCAGAGAGCACACTCAGGTTCCCAAGACATGCCCGTGCCTCCTGGCACAGGGCTGGGGGCGGCGGCGGGCAGCAGAAGCCGCTGCCGGGAGTGTGAAGCTCTGCCCCTCTGGCTCACCTGTCCATCTCTCGCTTCCTCCCCTGCCTCGCGCCTGCCCTGCCTGTGGCACCAATTTTCTGCTTCCCTCCTTCTGGGCCCCTGCACTCCATTCCCCTCTCTGCTCGGTCCTTTCCTTATTCTCTCCAGGAAACAAACCAGTATCTGAGATGGTCTTTCAGACAAAAGTCTAAGGGTCCCTTTTGCCGGTTAAAGGGGTTAGAGCTGACATAGAACGAGGTTGCCAGATAGATACAGCATGCTCACTTAAATGCGAGTTTCGGATGAACCACAAAGAATGTATCATGTGTATTACATCGACTGAGTGCCTTGAATTTTTATTTGCTACATTTGGCAACCACACATGGGCAGGGTGAGTGTAAAGTAGAGAGACTACTGCTAGACCCGGAGTGTCACACCCCACCCCACGGGCTGAGTCCTAGCTGTGTCCCCACATGGGAGAGGCAGGGAAAGGGGGAGAGAGAGAGGGAGAGAGTCTCCTCTTGTAAGGGCACTAATCCCATCATAGGGGCTTCACCTCAAGATCTCATCTAAACCTAACTACCCACTGAAGACCCTGCCTTCAGACACCACCACACTGGGGCTTCAACACATGAATCTGGGAGAGCACAGACTTTCAGTCCACGACACAGTCCTCACAGCAACCCTGTGATATGTACTCTTGTTGTTCCCACTTTACAGATAAGAAATTGAGCCAACCTGAGGTTAAGTTCTTTGGCCAAGGCATTTCAACTAGCAGGAAGAGGAGTTAGGACTGAACCCGGTGACGTGGAGAGTGTGCCTTATCTTCGCTCCTATGAGACCTTGAATGGGCTCATGACCCTCTTTCATAGTTTGCACAGAATTTATATTTGGGGATTGCAGGACCCAGGCCCTTGTTCCCTCAGTAGGTGCTTATAAAGCACTTGTGAGTTGCAAGGCACTGACTGTGGTGACACCACAAGGGACAGAAAGGGATATAAACCATAGTTTCTGCCCTCACATAACTGAACCATGGAGGTAAGACCTATACCCCACCCTTTGCCAGGTACTAGCTCTTTATTCTGCCTCTGCAGTGTCTGTCCACTGCTTCACCTCTCTGCAGCCCCTCACCTTGGTCTGGTTGGGAATTGGGTTGGCTCGCCTGTGTTCTGTTATAACAGGCTGCTAAGAGTGACCTGGAACCTCTGATCTATCCCATACTCTGTCCTCCAAATCAGCTCACAGCAGCATCCTTGCCTGCTCAGAATCTTTCAACACCTTGCTAATTCATCTTTCACAACTTTCAAAGACATCTTTTACTTGTTTGTTGCTCCATGTGCCTTACTCCTTCACTGCCTCCAGTGTGGATCCCAGATGGACCCACAGTGGGATGTGGGCCAGAATGCTGCGGCCCGGCCCGCCCCCTGATGCAGACCTGGGGACTCTACAGAAACCCAGCTCTCCAGGAAGCAGGTCATATACAGCCAATAGCCCAGACATGCAAGACAGCACTCCACGGCTTGGCACCAAGGCCCTCCCTCCATGGCCGGACTGTGAGTTCCTCTGATTCACCCTGCGAAGTCCTGTGTTCTGGCCCAGACTAGCTGCTGTGTGTCTTCTGGGCTAGTGTGAGGGTTTCCAACTATGGGGGCTGGGATTCTATTTCTCAGAAGCCCAGCTCCCCAGTTAGACCTTTGGCAGGACCTTGGCTTTGCTATGGAGGATGCATCCAAGGTCAGAGAGAGGCCTTCTAGGAGGCGAGGGTCCAGGGAGAAAAGCGGAAGCCAGAGGCAAGAGCAGTGGCTCTGGGGTGTCAGGAAGGGCCAATGTCAGAGGCAGGTAGATTGAAATGATGGATGTGAGGAGTGATAAAGAAGTAAGGCCCAAGATGTGGAGATACATGGGGGTGGGCATTGTTACAAAGTGAGCTAAAATAATCTCAAATACCCTTAGAAAAAGGATGAGTTGAATTCTGTTAGAAAAATCTCAATTTACCAGGTGGTAGGTAACTTTGGGAGTAAGAAGAATTTGCCTTCCACTTCCCCCAATCACTTTGGCCACAGCCCAGAGGACACGGGCCGCCACATGCAAAGCCAGGCCCTGCGGGGTGCGACTTGCTGGGCTTTCTGTGCCTTGGCCTGAGGCTGCGACCCCATGACAGCTTGTCTGGGCATGTGGATGTGTGATGTCAGAGGATTTTATTGCTGTTTTTGGAGACTTCAGACAATTCCTTCTGGAAATAATTTTGGACTTCAGCAAGAGCCCAGGGGTGTCCAAAACTCGCGGGAGACCAAGAAGGATGCAGGCGTGGCCTGCGTGACTTGCAGCTCTGACCACGCACCGGGCCAGGAGGTTTACTAGAGCTCTGGTTCCCCATCCCGGAGACCTGCTCACAATGCCTCCCTCCTTCGCTCCTTGGACAGGGCCCCGTTCCTGGGGGAAGGGCCAGAGAGGGAGTGGTGGATGCTGTGCACTCATGTGAACCCAGCTCGGGTGTGTGTTGTGTGCGTGGCAGGATGGGGAAAGCAGAGGGTGGGTGATGGGGAGTTGAGGAGCAGAGTTGAGTCCCCTGTTCTACACAGGCTTTGGGAAGTGACCCCTCAGATGGAAGCACCTTCAGGCAGCCCTGAAGCCAGGGTCTCCGTGTCTGTCATCCGCTGCCTCCCTGCCCAGAAGCTCTGCTGTGATTATGATGAGCCTGCTAAAAGCCATCTTCGGTGTCTCTCAACACTCCCTTATTTTCCATCTTCAGAACAAACAAATGTTTTGCAGGGCAGAGAACACCCTCTCTGAGACCTTCTTGTCATCTGGCTTAATTTCCTGATACACTTATATATTTAATCTTCTCATGAGAGAGAACTGTTGACTCATACTTTTAGAGGTGATGCTTCCATTCATAAAATGACGGGGTTGGTCTCTCTCCTCCCCACCCTCAACCTTTGCTGCAGGCTACATGTCAGGGTCCTTGTGCAGACAGATGTGCCATGCCCAGAGCAGAGCTGGCATGGCTGGCGCAGTGTGCTTGTGGGCCGCAGCCCTGGTGCTGGGCCTCGACTTCTAGGCCTAGGAGAGCTGACAGCTCATGCAGATCATTAGGCTTCTGCACCAAGAGGAGGAGGGTGTGCGTTGGTATTTCTCCCTCTCACGCAGTCTCCCATTCTCCATTGCCTCCCTCAGCTCCCAACTCTCACAGGAAGTATTCACTGCAGGGGCCCCCTTTGCTCTGAAGGCTGGCTGGAGCAGAGTCACTGGGGACAGGTTCAAGGGGTCCCTGGCTGCAGAGTTGGCTTTCCTTTGAGATTCTTCAGCTGGAGAATGTCCTCAATAAAAGCAGACTGGGATCAGAGTGCAAATCTTAAGTAACACTTAGCTCATGAGTGGAACTAGACGGAGTGTAACACTATTGGTTCCACGTGGGGAATCTGGTTTTTAAATCAGTTTGAAATTTCATTTGGAGAATTTCTTCTGGGTGGAAAGTTGGACTCCACTTTTGAGAGCGTGAGGTCAGATTTGGCCAGAAACAGCTGGGAATGCCAGTTATGGCAGAGATGGGAAGCTACTGTAAGGGTGGAAAAGGCTCAAAGGAGCTCATAGCAAGTGGGTAAAGTAGACCAAGAACGGACTCCAACTTGGGAGATGGTGTGATGGGACAGGGCCAAGCCAGTCTGGGTTCCAAACCCAGCACAAAGAGTGGAAAGCAAGTTATTTACTGTCTGTGAGCTCAGCCCCGGGGTGGGGGAAGTGGGAGAGTCTGAAAAAAATTTTTTTAATGTACCCTTTTTAGTTACTACATCTTCTATTTAAAGTTTCATCGTCAATTCCTGGAGGGATGTGTGAGTGTGTGAGTTTGCACATGTGTGTGATTGTACCTGTGATCAATTGTCATTTGTTTGTATTGCACTCGCCTAAAAAACTTCACTTTGGTCAAACAGCCATTGTCTCGGAACCCTAGAATGGGCCTCTTCACCTGCTGGGCTTCTGTTTCACCATCTGTCAAATGCAGATAATAAAAATAGTTGCTTTTCCTCCAGAGTCCACACAGTGGAAGGGAACGACCTGGGAGGGGCGTTGGAATCTATAGCCACAAATCAATTTTACTGCTAACACAGACCAGCTGTGTAAACTGTTTCCCCCATCATTTGACAAATCTTATTTTCCCTTTCTGCATCTCAGTTCGCCCATATGTGGAATAGAATAGGTCAGAACCGTGAGCCTGCCCTGAGGTGAAGAGGGGTGCGCGTGGCACAGTGGGCGGAGGTGTGCAATGCAGCCCGGGCGTGCCCAGAGCCCGGCTGACCCGGGCTGGTCTCTGCAAGGCGTGCTCACCGGGCACAGAGCAGTCCGAGTCCTCCTCTCTAGGGGTCCGCGACTGGATTGGTGGGTCAAGGGGACAGTCTGTGGAGTCCAGAATAAGGTTTGAAGTCCCACTCTGCCTCTCAGATTACTTTGGGCAAGCCTACCTGGGCCTCACTTTCCTCATTAGTAGAATAGAACTAAGCATCGCCTCTATGTCCGTGGAGTGCTTAGAATGGGACTAGGCACGTAAGTGGCCATCACTACTGTTTGTTCAGGCCCCATCTCTCTGAATAACATGTTACCCAAAATTCAGAGTCTCCAAATAAGAGAGGAAAAGGCTGTGTTTCCAGCTTGTTTTGGATTTGGTGACAAGTGATTCACGGCAACACATGACACCATCCCCTGGCACAGTTTAGAGAACACAGTGAAATGTTAAATGAAGTTTGGCTAAAGACAGTGCTTAACTGCTCGGGCAGGTCCTTCTTTCTTTCCTCCTCAAAAGCCATGAAAAATCTAGCCAACTGGACTAAATTACCATTATGCTGCTTTGACATCCAATGCTGTTACCATTAAATGCATTCATTAGCTAGGAAAAGCTCAATAGAGCCCCTTTTGATAGCTACCCATTTCTTGCCCCCTCCCTGTGTTCCTACCAAAAAACACCCCCAAGTCTCCATGCCATCGTCAAAGACCTCCAAAATATCCCCCCAAACCATTACTTATGAGGCTGGAGTGTCTGCAGAATGGAGAAATTGCTTTTAGAAGGATATAAATAGGGCCAATTTAGATATCTTTATTGCCATGGCTCCACCGAGGACCCAGGGACAAATAGATTCCTGAGACTTTCTTTAAATGTTACTTCAACTCTTAGCTGTCTCCTCTTTGAAAGCAAATGGATTTCAATTATGCCAAGCCTGTGAGCAGGAAACATGGAATTTATGCCTGAAATTTAGCCTCATTCTCCAGTGATTCAGGTTTGTTTGTGCCGCCAACGCATCTTCGAGCTGGCGATGTTAACGCGCGCCAAGCCACGGTGTGATTTCACATAGAAAAGCTCCGCATTCAGCGTGCCTCTCCAGGTGCGCCACGGCACAAAGGCGTTGATGTTCCGGTGATTTCTCATTGAAACCCGGAGTCAATCACTCAGATTTTGAGGCCCCCTTCGCCTACTGTGTGGGACCCCACTCTACCTGTAAGGGAAGTGCACGGAGGTCTGATCCAGAACACATGGGCCCTGGGGCTGGTGGAGGTGGCCTTGGACAAGGTGCCTTGGCTGCCCACAGGCTTGTCTGGAGAGGTGAGGGGAGGGTGAGATTGTCCTAGGAACTGTGCAGTTCTGCACCGATGAAAGCTGCCACTCTCTTATCTGCCCGCTCTGTCCGTTTCTGTCTGCTTACTTCTCTGATGTCTCAGTCTGGATCGTAGCTGATGTTCATACCAGGCAAAAACTGAGGAACTTCTTGAATGTTCTTTCTATCTAAAGGATTACATGTTGTTTGTGTTGCCTACATTTTTCCCCATGGGAGTAAACTAAAGAAACTTCTGGCAAGGCTGGTGGCCCCCAGAGGACCAGGGCATGGGGAAGAAAGCCACTTAGTCTTCTGAGGAAGGGGGAGAGGCTCCCAGGTTGGGGGTCAGTATGTTAAAGCTCAGAATTCTGCTGGTCAGGGGACAAGGACAAACACAACTCTTGCTTCTGTCGCAGAAGCGATGGTTATATCTGTTGGGCCCTCGGTAATGAGAGCTCCGTGATTCCCTGATAAGACATGAACAGTGAAGGAGGAAGGTCGCACGTGACTGGGATGTGGAGAAATCTCTGACCGTCTGAAGAGGCCAGCTGGCAGGCTCACGCCCCTGACTGGCCAGGGTGCTAGTTCCCTCACTAGACCTTTCTGGGGTGAGAATGAGGGTTGTGGGGGAAAAGATGACTGATGTGAAAAATAGCTAATCACTAAGGCATTGAAATACATGAATCACTTATCATCATGAAAACCCTGAGAAATAATAATTTTTAACCTCATTATGACCAAGCCGGCAGCTCAGAGCAGTGAAATGACTTTCCCAAGGCCATCAAATCCAGGACAGACAGGACCCAGAGCTGTACCTTTGCCAGGCATCTGCACAGGCATCTGATCCAGCTGCTTTGTGGCCAGAGTGGCTGGAGTTTGTTCATCAAGGCACAGCCAGGGGGCAGGGCCGTGGGGTGGGGTGCGATGTCACAAAAAGCCAAGGGAAAGTCCACCAGATCTCTCCCCTCTTAACAGGAGGCCTACATTACACAGAGAAAGAGACAGATGGACTGCTGGCAGGGGTGTGGGGACCGGATCAGGCTCCTGGCAGTAAAGGACTGAGCCTCAAGAAATATATCCTCTTTAATCAAAGGGCCAAGGAGGAGAGTCAGGCTGGGAAGCTAAGAAACGAGTGAGCTCTGTTTGTGTGCACCTGATGCTAAGGTGGCTCAGCAGTGCATCAGTCCGGTTTTTCTGACACCCTGACATGGACCAGAAATCCAACTTTAGCCTTGGACCTGGGTCACCTGGGAGTGGGGCAGAAAGTGGGAAATGGGGTTGACCTAGTGGTGCATCTCAGGGGAACCACGTGCTTGCCCTCCCACCAAGGAAGGATAAGGAAGAATCTCCTCCTCTTACAAGCCTTCCCAGGTTGTCTGCTGGGTGTGGCAGAAATCTGTGGATCTTGCCAGTGTTTGAGCTAGCCCCAATGCCTACCTTATTCTACCTCATTGTTTGCAGACACGGAAACTGAGATCTGGAAAGTGATGTACCAAGAGCTAAAGAGAAGGTACCAGAATGGTCTCCTGCCTCCGACACAGGGCATTTCCTGTGTTTCTTTATCCACTCCTTGCATTGACCTTCAAAACCCTCATCGACCAAGTCAAGGCCCCTGAACTTGGGGCTTCCTCAGGAGCTGTGTCCTTGAGCTCCCCAGAGTCTGCACAGCACAGATGCTACAACTGGGCTCCATAAATACTGAGTGAGTGGATGGATCAGATTAGCAGGAGATTTCTCTTCTGGCAGGAGCCCCCTTTTTTATTAATGGTTCCAGGGACAGGGTCTTTCTTTGAGAATATATTCAGGAGGCAGCTTCTGGGCAAGGCAGGGCTGGTGGTTACCAAGGACTGTTGGGGAAGGTGGTTAGTAGGGCACTGAGCTGTTTTCCTGCTTAGATTAGAGGCTCCTGAGGGCAGGACCAGGTCTTTGCATGCTCCTGAGATACAGGTTTCAAAACTCACATCTTAGGGATGCCTCACCATGACCTGGTCATGGAGTTGACTGACGCCACACTTTTGGGACATCAGCTTTCAGGGAGTCTGAGATTGTTCCATGGTTGTCACAGAGCAAAGCTTTGGTGTTTCCTTTGAGTCAGATAGACCCAGATTCAAATCCTGCTGCTTTTGCTTTGTAGGTCTCTGGCCCAGAACAATCACTTGGCTTTGTGAGCCTTAGTTTCCCATCTGTCTAAGAGGCTGACAGGGTCACCCTGCAGGGCCCTGTATATTCCAGCACAGACCCTGGCATGACCAAATATCTTGTGGGAAGCAGAGCCTGGGGCTCCTGCTGTCTGCCTCCAGCCTGGGCTCTTCTGGGTTCTGGGGCTGAGTGAGGAGAGGGGCCAGGGACCCCTGCCTCTCATGCTCTTGCCTTTATGTGATAAAAATGCTAAATTCATCAATGAAGGCTCTCCTAGAAATTGTCCCTTGCAGGCACTTAAGGAGCAGCTCCAAATCCCTGACACTCGGGGTGCACTGTGGGCATGAGGGGCAACCACGAGGGACACCATGAGGTCCTGCTCTTGGAGATCAGGAGATGAGAAAGATGGACTCTGCTCTACCTGCTCAATGGATCCTGCGAAGGGTGGCAAGTATGAGAGCATGTCCAAGTGGTGCCAGAGTGGAGACCACACGAGGATGTTCTGGAATGCATCGCGATGCAGTGGAAACAAAACAGGAACTGGTTTCTATGTCCAAGAACTGGGTTCCTACATTTCTCCTGCATCAGTTCACCTCTGCGACCTTTAAAATGTTGCTCACGACTCCTCTGCACTCAGCTTTCCTGTCCGTATGTGATAGGGTCCAGTGAGAAGAGTGGTTTCAGAAGGCGAGCTGAGTTCAGCAGCGGAGTGCTTTGCCACTCACCGGAAGCCGAAGTGTCTGCCAGCTGATAGCGTCTGAATGGAGCAGGGCTGCCATGTTCTCATGAAAGCAGCTTCTGGGAGCTCAGTCTGCAAACCTGTGGGTAGAGGTTCTCTGAAAGGCGGTCAGCTCCAAATACCCCAAGTTCCAGATTCCTGCAGCAGAGATGATATAATCAGCCCTACCTGAAGTGCCAACCAGCCTTCCACTCTGCCTTGTGTGGCTCTTTCCCTTGCCTTGGGTATCGGTTAAGGATTTTGGGGGTGTAATTAATGGAAACTGACTCTGGGTGACTTAAGACAAAAGGAAGATTTGGGGAAAGGATCCTGGGGCATCCACAGAATTGAAAGATGTGCAGAATCTCTTGGCCTCAGTAGCTTTGGGTACCTCAGAAGAGAAAGTTGGTGGAGCATTTCTCTAGAGTACTGTCCCCAATGTACCCAGACTCCAAATGACAGCAATCCTTGTGCCTCTCATTCAGCTTCAGACCCCAGAAGAGAGAATGTGATTGGCCCAGCTGGGGTCAGGTGTCCATCCCTGGCCCAATCACCATTAGCCAGGGCTGAGGGTGCCCACCGTCATGGTACCACGGCAGTGTAATTAATGTCTAGGACACCATGCCTGCCAATGACAGTGTCCATTCCTGGAAGAGAAGAATCTGTGTTCGACATGCCTCTCCCAGAGCGAGCAAATTGCTCCAACACCAAGACACAGACACAGGGACTCTAGAGATTTGTTCAGGGGATGTGAGCATTTCTTTCTCTGTTTCCACAACTGCAAAAGCCTGTAACTTAATGCATGACGTGGGCAGAGAAATTGCATCCATTTTACAGGTGGACCAGTCAAAACATAATCTCACTGGTTGTGGCAGAGAATGTAAAAATCCCGAGTTTGGCTTTGAATGAGGAAAAATTGGTATATGTGTGTCTGACATCTACAGAATCCATAAGCATGCCCAGACAGCACAGACAAAGGGATTCACACTTATTATTTGAGAGTATGCCACTTTAAGTCTTCTTTATTATTAATAATAATTAATAAATACATGGTTCAGAGAGTTCTAATTTTCTCTTGCTACCAAAAATCAGTATTTCCCCCCTATTTCCCTAGATTGCTACCCTTTTGATAATGTGTATATAATTACTGATCAGTCCCTGATTCCACCCAAACCCGCTCTTTGTTGGGCTGCCTGACTTTGCCTGAGCGCCGCCAGACGCTGGTGAGATTTAAACTGTTATGATTGATGCAGTTAAATCGAGACACGCTGACATTTTGCCTTTTCTTCTCTTTTCTTTTCTTCCTCCCCTCCCCATCACGGCAGAGTTGAGAGAGAGTATTAGTTATCTTTGATTTGTTGAAACTGCTTTACCAGAATGCGCAGTATCTGCATTATGCTCAAAGAACTTAATAAAACACCCAGAGCAAACTTCAGGCTGAATTGTTCTCGTCAATTACTGGTGCGGCCCTGGGTTTCTCCCTGTTAATTGCTCCGAGCAGGGAAGCTTTACTCAGTGCGCAGTGTACCCAAGCATGTATGGAGTTTAATGAATCATACTAACTCTGCACTCCAAGCAATTAGGTAAATCTAGCTGTTAGTTAGTGAGGCATAAAATAAATTTAATCTCTCTTCTAAAAAATCAATTATAGTGCTGTAATGTATAATTCAATTTGGGTCATGCTACATAAATTTTCTGTTTTTAGTATGTTTTTAAACTGGTTGTTATTAGATTTTGCAAGCTCTGTGTGTGTGTGCGCGCGTAGACTGGAGGATGACAGAAGGAGACAACTCGGAGAGAGTCTGGCTTTATTAATGAAATGATATCTCCCAATCTCTTTGTCTTTGGATTCAGTGTCTTACCTGAGCACCTACTGTGTGCCAAGTCTCATGGAAGACAGATAAAAGGTATAATAAATGTCTGCCCTCAGGGAGCTTACCATCTAATTGCTAGTATAAGACCAAACCAAACAGTAAATTAGAAAATAGTAAGTGAAACTGGATGGGACAGATACAGGTAAGGCGGGTTGAAAAAGGAATTTGAGAGTCAAATCTGGATATTTGGACTCCATTTGTAACTCTTGTACTGACTAGGTGTGTGGCCTAAGGCCAGTGAGGGCCTGCCTCTGCCTCAGTTTCATCATCTGTACAATGAACATGATAGCCCTAGTCCCAGGGTTTTGAGATGGATCCGTATGGTACTGGCTGGGAGTACACTGCAGTATCTTCACCCTGCCACCAGGCCGGAGAGGAACGGAGGTAACTGTCTGGCCTCCTCAGCTACCTGTAAGCACGGGGAGGGCAGGGACATGTTCTATCTGCTCCAGCACTGTCCTTGGCACCCAGCACTGGGCCAGCATGCAGAGAGATTGCTACAGATATAGCAACTGAAGCGCGAGAGGCGGATGGCGCAGATCTGAGTGGGCTAGGAGTGACATTTGGAGCCTTAACCAATGGCAGGCATGCATCCACTTTGCATCAGGTGCTGTGCTCGTCATCTCTGATCCTCAGAACAGCCCAGCGTGGTTATCCCTAGTTTCAGGGGAGGAAGCTGGTGCTCAGACAGGTTAAGCCACTTACCTAAGCCTGCACAGTGAGAGAGGAGGAGCCTGGAGATTTGAGCCCGGTCTCCCTGTTCTCTTCATTCTGCCTTGTCTACCCCACAGAAATGACAGGCAGGGGTAGGAAAGAAGTGAGAAGGCTGGAGGGAACCTGGAATTCATACCCCAGAGTTTTTGCTGAGGTCCTAAGCTTGGAAACTCTCTCCCAACGAAGTTTCCAGAAAGCTCTTCATTCCTCCCACTCTCGCCTCGGTCTGCCCATTTGATTTTGTTAATGGAATTCTTAGGAAAAATTACACACCGTTACATCTCCCTGCTAATCTCCTGGCAACAGCCATGGAATCCAACATTATTAAAATAGTTCAGACTTCGTCCCAGCTGTCTCTTTCCAATTTTCTTGCTTCCAGGGGGTGCTCAGCAAGGCGGTGAGCAGGCTTACCTACTGAGTGCTCCTCCATTATGCACAAACACAACAAAGGAACACAGGGCTCCCAAGACAGCCACGAGCCCATGGGCGTGTGCAGTGCATGGGCGAGGAGGAGCAGGGAAGGGAGCTTCTCAGACTGGGTTCCACCCATCTGTTGGGAGCCTCCAGGCAGACCCCTTCCTCTCCTGGGCCTCAGTCACCCCAGATGATGCTCTGAGGATCTCTGCGTGTGTTCTTTGTGACTCTGAGAACTCACCCGCCACTGGCTGCGCTGGCAAATGGGGCTCTGCAGCGAACGCGGTGTTACTGTCTAATAAGCCGTGAGCTGCTCAGCGCCATCGGTTGACTCACTTTGCTGAGCTTTAGGGTCATTAAAAAAAAAAATCTAAACCAGTGCATGAGAAGCAGCTTCTACAAAATGATTCCCATCACAAAATAAGCCTTTAATTAGCAGAACATCTCACCCAGCTGAAACACAACTTTCATAGACCTATACCCAGTGATGTTAATTATGAAATGAATTTGCACAGGCATGATTTATAGGTCTTTGACTTTAAAGAGAAAAGAAGTCAGCTGGCTACTTTATTTAGGCCTTCTGCCCTCTGAGAGAATTCACATGGATCATTCCAGTGTTTCTTGGAAGCTTAATGTTCCTTTCACTGACTTTTATGCTCTGCTTACATCAATCAGCTAAATATTTATTGAATTTTCAATTGCCCAGCACAGAGCCAGAGGCTGGGAGGTGAAGGGGTACAGGGATTCAGGGTGAGTCACAGTTCTGGCGCTATGTTTGGATGAATTACGTACCCTGGAGGGGCCTTGCAGAACATAGGGTTTACCTCCATACTTTTACAGACTGGAAAGTGGCCAGGAAGGGGACTAACTCCCCCAGAATTGCAGAGTGACCCAGGGTTGGTGACTTCTGATCTCCTGCTTGGGTACTTCCATCACAGCCTAGCACTGACAGCACTCTGGGCCAGGTGGGGAGCATCATACCCACAGTTTAGTGGAGTAGATAAGACACAAGTCTACACAAACACACTCGAATGCACTTCAGATGTCCTGGTCAACCACAAAATGATAAGGTGAGTGGACTGCAGAGCAGTACCTGTGGAAGGTACCAGGAGCTCTGAAGGGGGATCCTAAGAGTAAGTGGGAACATCTGGAGGAGGCAGCCCCTGGCCTGGCCCAGGGCAAGTGGGTTGGGTAGAGAGGAGAGGGCTGCTCCCGCCGGAGGCCAGCACACATTAGGAGCATCTTGCAGGCGGGTGGAGGGCTGATTTTGCAAAGTTTTGGTCCATATGTGTTTCCTACTTTTCCTTTTGTCTGTGTGTTGTTTTCCTTTGGGGCAGCCAGGCCACTGCTGTGGTCTTTTGGCTGCAGAGCCAGTGAGTGACAGGGATAGGCGCCTGGCTTTTGAACTTCAAAAGCTATAAACAGTTAAGTTCCGAGGGGATGCTTGCTGAGCTGTGTGGATCCCCACCTGAAGGGAAATGGAGACTCCAGATGTAGGACTGGAAGGGGAGGAGTCCTGGGTGTGGAGTGCAAGATGGGAGGCAGCTGGGCGGGCTGCAGGGGTCAGTTCTCAGGGGAAGATGAGCCCTGTGGCCTGCTGCCCTAACCCGCTCTTTACTGAAGAGCAGTAGTAATGGCAGACCCAACCTCTTAGAAGGCGTAGGGAACTGCACCCTTCCCCAGGCTACAGCCACATAGCACTCACAGTGGCACTGGGCCAAGGGAACAGAGGAACAGGCTTTTGAATGTGGTGTGAAAACAGATAGCACCAGGGATTCCCTATCCCCACCAGGGTCCCAGAAGAGCCCACATTACCTGTACCTGGGGAACTTTAGGCTGGTGGCCTGAGGGGGTCTCCTGGTAGGGAGAGAGACCAACAGAGGGTGGGAGACCTTGGCTACATAGCACCCTTGACAGCCACCACCTTCATCAATCTTAGATGAACTCCGGGGAAGGGGGGAGTGGGGAGGGTAAGAATAACCCTTACACGACTGAGAAAACATTGGAATAATTGAGAAGACTTAGTGACCAGGTAATATTTCTGCAAAAGTATTTTCCAAATTCATTTAAGGAAGTTGATCTAAGGGAAACTGAGGAGAGACAGTTGAGATATAAGCACCTAAGTCTGTGGCTGAAAGCTCCATCCCAGCTATTTGCTTGGAGGGCAATGAGCTGGAGAAGGAGGAGGGAGGCCGGTGGCAGACGGCTTTAATGCTTGGGGGGTCTCATGTGGCCCCAGGCCTTCACAGCCTGACCTGGTCTTCTTTCAGGGTGGAAGGATACACAGCCCTAGACATTCCGGGGCAGAGCACATGGCTTCTTGCTTAGCTTTGCCATGCCCTGGCTATATCACCTTGTGTAAGTCGCTCAGTCTCTCTGTGCCCTGCCTGCTCCATTTTAAAATAAAGAGGGTTGGCTTCATAATCTCTGCGACACTGGTTCTCAGACTTTAGGGTGCCTGACACTCTAGGGGGAACTGGGTTAAAACGTAGCTTCCTGGACTGACACTCAGATTTTGGGACATGAGGGTCTGGAGTTCCTGGGAGAACCTCTATTCCCAGGACCCATTGTGATGACCATTGCATCTAAGGTCTGGGTGGACCCTGAGATCCTACATTTCTGTACCTGGGGTTAGTCTCCCTCCCTTATCCCTGGCCTGATTTCCTTCATGCCCTCAAGATGTCTTCCCTTCTCTGCTATGTGACTCTGTGATTGGAATGTCTTCTCAGTTGTAAAACTCTAAGCTTTAAGAGATCCCTTCTGGTCCAGACTCTTCTTCCTCGTGGGGGACCGCCTTCCTCACCCCTGCCTCATTCTGTAAGACCAGCTCCCCTCTCACTGCTCCCTACCACTCCCTCCCTCCCCCAGAGAGCAGTGCAGACCTCGTGTAACATAGGCAGCTTCTATGAGGCACTGCCCTTGGTGCTGGGAGTGAGGGTGGGGGAACTGAATCCCTCAGCGATGCCTCACGCAAGCCCTTTCTCCACTGTCTCCAGACTCAGGTGTCCCCATGGCACCAGCCTTCACTAGGCTCTTCTTCCTGTTCAGAATGTTTCCCCCTAATCTCTGGCTTCACAGATTCCGCTTTTCTTTTTAAGTTCATGATTTATTTATTAACCATATTTTTCTTCTGCTTACAAATCTAAAAGAAGGCATGATCAAATTTTCAAACAGAGCATCGTAAAAAGTAGATAACTTCTTACACCTGTGACTTACCTCCAAGATAACAAAAATTAATGGCCTGATGTGCTTAAGATCAGATTTTTGAAATCAGCATGTAACAACTATGGGGCATTTACACAATGGGATACTACTCAGCTGTAAAAAAGAAAATTTTACTGTTGCGACACTATGGATGGACCTGGAGATCATTATGTTAAGTGAAATAAGCCAGTCAGAGAAAGGCAAATATGGTATGATCTCACTCATATGTAGAATCCGATGAACAAACTGAACTAACAAGGAAAATGTGGACAGACTTGTAGATGGAGAGCAGGATGACAGCTCTGGGGAGGGTTAGCGGGTGGAGGGACTAAGCAAACAGGAAAAAGGACTCGTGGACATGGACAACAGTGTGGCGATTGCTGAGGGGAGAGGGGAATAAGAGGACTAAATGGTAATGGAAAAAATTACAATAAAAATTAAAAATAAATAAAATGAAATTGAAATAAAAAATAAATATATATTTTGAAGCATGAATAAGTTATTTCACACACATTATTTTCTGACATCTTTCCCCAATGAGAAGTTATATGCTTTCATTCATATGTGCCCTGTGACATGGCATTGTATGAGAGATATACCACATTCTTTTTCATAGCTATTTATTACTTCTTAGAGTTAATTTAACAAATTGCCCCTTCATAAATGTTCAGGCATTGTCTTAACTTTTCATGGTCAAAACTGCAACTAACTGCATTTCGTTGCCACTGACATCTTTGCACAGATGCCTCAGTGCATTTGAACAGGTAGGTTATACTCCTAGAAGCAGAATTGCTGGATAAGTATTTCACATCTGGTTGATATTGCCAATTTGGCCCTCACAATAGACTACTAATGTATTCTTGCACCAGTATTTTGTAAGTGACTATTTCTCCATATACAACCCCCCTGCCAACTCTGGGAATTATCTATCTTTTAATTTGTTGCCAAACAGATAGGAAAAAAAAATCTTTTTATTTCCTTTCCCTTAATTATTAACGAGCTTGATCAGTTCAAAGTGTTGCATCATAGCCTTTGTCCATTCTTTCAGTAAGTAGTTAAAAAATAAAAAAGAAACACACAAGGAAGGCATTTACAAGCCTTACAAATGCAGCAGTGCGATGGGGTAAAAATGAGGATGAGAGCCTGGCCCAAGCTGGCCATCTCTCAGGTTACAGCCAACTGGCATCGAGCGCATCGGAAGAGCCCTTGCAGCCCTGAGCAGAGACCCTGCTACAAGGGCCTGTCTCTCCCACTGCACAGAAAGCAGGGCCAGAGGCTGCATTTAACAGGCTACAGTCCTCTCCTTGGGGACCCCACGCAGATAGGCTGTGACTGTAGCCAGAGCTTCATTAAGGGATGACAGTGTGGTCCCGGCTGGGAATGCTGACCTGCCCCTACAGGGAGTGTGGAGCCACAGGCCAGCCATCTGGATCCACAGGCAGGGCCCTGGGCTGCAGGCAGACAGCCTGGGGTCAAGTCACAAGTTCACAGCTAACTCTCTTTGAGATTCTGTTTAAGTAGCTGTGGCTCTCGGCTTCCCTACTTGTGAAATGGAAAGAGTGATGTCAGCTTCAAGGTCTCTTGTGAGGCTCAAACAAACTGTGTACAATTAATACCAGCACCTTCCATAA
The DNA here is from genome assembly GCA_004024845.1 of Tonatia bakeri. Classification (NCBI taxonomy): domain Eukaryota; kingdom Metazoa; phylum Chordata; class Mammalia; order Chiroptera; family Phyllostomidae; genus Tonatia; species Tonatia bakeri. The sequence continues at coordinate 77,538 of PVIA01003345.1, forward strand.
GTGAGGCCTGAGGTTGATGCTCAAATTTGACCGATACGTCACATCCCTCAGAGCTGAATGCAGACTCCTTCACGCAGGGGCTGTGCTCTTGGCGGCGGTGCCACCTGTAGTGCAGTGGTTCAGAGGTGGGCTTCGGAATGCCGCAGAGCTGGGTTCAGGGGGCTTAATGGCTGTGTGGCTCTGGACAGGTTACTGAACCCCTCTGAGACACAATGTCTTTCTGCATAAAGCAGACATCACTGTTTCTTGGTCTATGGAAAGCAGTTAATGAGCTGTGTTGAGAGGCTGCTGCAGTGGTGAAGAAATGCCACCATTTGTGGAAAGCCTTACACCAGGGCTGGCATTTGGTTTTGATATGAGGAAGCTGCTTCAAGGCTCTCAACTATAAAATATGGCCCGTGGTGCCCACCTCTGCCCGTTCTCTAGAAGACACCTTTGTTTAATCTCTGTGTGTCTTAGTTTCCTCATCAGGGAAATGGGGACAAAATGACACTGACCTCAGGGGTGGGGTTAATGAGACAGAGGAGCCAGCATGGGTGGTGCGTAGTGAGTGTCCAGGAAGTACCAGCGGTGATGATGCCTCCCAGCGGGGTGATCTCCACCTTCCACGGAAGATGCTCAGTCTTTCTGAGTTCCTTCTTCTGACTTCCGATGCCTCACAGCCACTTCCTTCCTTGAGTTCTCGAGTGAATCAGGTGGCCTTAAGGTTCCCTGTGAGAACAGTTGGTGGGGGGAGGGGCTCAGTCCGGACGCAGTTCTGGCGCTGGCAGGGCTCCCTGGGGGTGGGGAAGCCAGAGGCAGGGTGCAGCACTGGGGAGGGGGTGTTCCAGACGGAAGGGAGAGCAGAGATGGCTGGAAAAATCACAGCTGTGGAGTCACAACGGCTTCTCACTTGGCTCTCCCACCAAATCTGCAGCATTCGGTCTCATCATTTTCTGGGCCTCAGTTTCCCAGTCTGTAGACCGGGAGTGCTGTTTTAGGGAGGCGCAAGTGGAAGCTGTAAGACTTCTTTTGACCCAGACTCAGAACACCACTTCTGCCTCATTGTATTGGTCAAACAAGGCACTGCGGCCAGCCTGGACTCAGTGGCCATAGAGTTCACCTCTCAATGGGAGTTATGTCGAAGAACTTGTGGCCATCTTAACTTGACAAAACATGCTTCCTGAAGGGACTATCTTTAGAGTATTTTGTTCACTGCTATAATCCAAGTGCATATAATAAGTGCTCAATAAACAGGTGCAAACTGAGTGAGCGAGTGAATACTCTAAGTAGTGCACGCTGAGCCCGCCTCAGCCAAGAAGGCCTGGACACCTAGCCTGGCCGTGGGACCTTCTGCCTCCTTGCCTCCATCTCCTGCCTGCCCTGCCTTCCCTGTGGGCCTTGCAGTCCTCCCTCCCCAGCAGACAACCCTGGAAACCAGGCCTTCAGCTCCTTGAGGGAAAGCCTGGGCTCTGTCACGCACAGAGGATTCAGACAGGACTTCCTAATTGTGTGCGTGGTACAGGCACAGTGTGTGTGCAGCAGGTCGTTAAACAATGCCACTTTGTTATAAGGATGAGAAAATACCCATTCCTGGCTGGAGCCACTGTCTGCGTTTGTACCTTCTCCCCATGTCGGTGTGGGTTTCTTCTCACATCCCAGAGATGTGCACATTAAGGGAACTGTTGTATCTGTGTTGTCCTAGTCTGAGTGAGCAGGGAAGGAGGTCCTCTCCAGGGTGGGGCCCACCTTGTGCCCTGAGCTGCCAGGGATAAGCTCTGGCCACCCGTGACCCTGAACTGGAACAAGTGGGTTGGAAGAGAATTCTCTTAGTTGTTTTTATTCATCTTCCCCAAATGTATGTATAGCTCACATTTATGTCCTTGTTTGATATTGGAAGTGTTTGGGTCTTTCTTCAGAAGGTTGGTAATGTTTTGTGACCAGAAATGTGACACTGGAACTTAGCTCTTGCTGATCTCAATCAGCCTGCGGTAGAGCTGGTTTTGTTATGCATCATTTCACTTGAAGTTGCAGTCTGCAAGAACCAATCAATGACATCAGTGAGGAGTTACTGTGCCACAAGCACTGCTGCGGTAGATACCCATTTTACAGACGAGGACACCGAGGCCCAGGGAAGCTGAAGCACTGGGCTCAGGACGCACAGCCAGTCTCACCTGAGCCTAGCCAGGTGTCTCCCCAGAAGCAGGCGCTCCGTGTCTCTGGACTGACCATTCCAACCACGTGCTTCATACACGGAACATGAAGTGGCCAGGGCAGAGTGTCCCCCTGAGGGGCCAGGGCCCAGTGAAGTGAGGGTTCTGGAGTCCCTACTCTTCGGTGCCCTGAAGGCCCTGTTTTCCCACCACAGAGGTGCTCTGCTCTGGCAAGGGAGCTGGGTTTAATGTTTATGAACCAGCCCGCCATGAGTGATTAGCTGACTGTGTGGAGGAAGAGGAGGAATAATTGAATAAGGTATTTACATAACAAGTTAATGCTGTTGCCTGCAGGTCCCCACTCCACCCCCACCTCTGCTGTCTTCCCCGGGGCTATCCCTCCCTTGGCCATCCAGGGTGGCAATGCTGTGGCTCTGCACCCTTAGCAGCTGGGGCTGACATCTAAATTATAAATATTATTAAAGGAAGAGAATTAGGGTGTCTGGGAGAGGCCTGTAATGGGCTGGTTGGTGGTTTATGCGGAGGACTGGACTCCCAAAGAAACAAAACCCTCTAGATTCTGAGGGCTGATACCAGAAAGAGACTGGGTTTTCCGTGAGGCCCACGCACTGCAAACCCTCAGGGGAGCATGGGCAAGTGCTGCCGGGCCCTCTCTTCTGAGCCCCAGCAGGACCCTCTGTGGCCTAGGACGCTCTTTCCGCTGCCCCGCAATGACAGCAGGGAAGGAGAGGGGTCAGGGCATGATGCCATTGAAAAGAAAACTTCTCTTCCGTGGCTGCAGAGGGGAGGTAAATCAGTGCTCCCACGCCTGCCCAAGAGCTGCCTTCCGGGTGAGCTGTGGTCAGAGCTCACTTGGGGTTCTGGAACCAAAGGTTATTAGCTTGTAATTGCCTGCTTGCAGCTGGCTGGGAGGTGTGCAATGCGTCTGACCCCGGGCAAGGGGAACAGAGCCAAGTTCTCTGGCTGCAGTTAAAAGGGTTCACCAGCCTCTTCCTGAATGAAGGGGAGTAGGAGGCATTAACCTTTGGGTGCCAGCCCCCCCACCCCACTGCAAATGCAATAAGCCAGCATCATCCAAGTTCGTCCCTGGAAGGGTGACCAGAGCCCTTTGTAGGCCAGAACAGTCTGGTTCTTCTTGCCCTGTGAGCAGACAGGCAGGCATGGGCGAGCTGTCCATACCATGAGTCACGTGCATGTGGGCAATTTGTGTGACTTCCTAAGGCTCAGGCCCCTCACCTGCAGGAAGGGGAGGAGAACGGTGCTCCCTTTGCAGGGCTTGGAGAAGGACTGAGTTGCTGCAAGAACCATTTCTGGATTGTAACCCAAGCTGCCTGACGGTCAGACAGCATTAGGGAGCATGAGGGCCCGGAGCCAAGACTGAGGGGGATGTCCTAGGGGCTCCAGGAACCGCAAGGAATGGGCCTACTGGGTGATTTGTGAGGTTCCTTTTGTGATACATGCTTATGAACTAGGAGGGAGTGCCCTCCTGGGAGCCCAGTCTGGAGCATGTGCAGTGGGGTCCCAGTTCCTTTCACCTGGGATACTGGGGAAGGGGCAGGGAGTAAGTTGGCTCTGACAGGGCTCAGGCTCAGCTGTGACACAGAGGCAAGGAGGACCTGCCGGAACTCCCCCATCCTGACCCCTGGACTCCGCAGACAGAAAGGGAAGAGGGTGTTCAGCCAGAGACTGGGCTGGGGCCCGAGCCCCAGGGCCCTCACTCTCGCACCCCTGCCCCCACGGTGCTCCCTGCTGGGGTGCAGGCCCTGTGAGGAGCCAGTGGGAGGTGTGCAGTGAGTGCAGGCAGGGCAGACACCAGGACGTGGAGTCTCCCTGGCTGGCTCTGTGCCAGGCTGCGCGCAGCCTTCTGGACTCACACGGAGCATCTAATTTAGCAACAGCTCCCCACCCCACCCGGCTTCTGAGGAATTCATTCCTTTTGTACAGATGAGGAAACCGAGGCTCAGAGAGGGGCAGGCGCTCAGACCACAGGGCACAGCCGGGACTGCACCCAGGCCCGCGCCTCTCTCCAAGCCAGCTCTCTCCACTCTCACTCCCCCTCTCTCACACTGCCTGTGTATTTGAGTCCCCTCCCCACCCCAGCTCACTGGCCCCAAACTGTCACTTCCACCTTTTCCCTCCCTCTTAACTCTCGCAAAAGAAATGCCATTATTAATATTATTTGCCTAATTAACACGTTGGCTGAATGACAGAAAACATGCAAACAGGTTTTGCCAAGGAAACTCTGTCTGATTAAAACTGCGGCCTGCCTAATTAGATGGAGATTTCTTCATTAGTCTCCCCACTTTAGAAAGCCTTCTCCCTCCCTCAGCTCCCTCCCCTTTGCTCTAACCATCCTGGGGAGGTCCTCTCCCCAGGGAGACCTCCTCCCCTCACGGTTCTGCTGCCACTCCCAACCCTGCTGGCACCCTCTTTCCTGCGAAGGCACCTGACGGCAGGGTGAGCTGCTTCGGTGTGAAGCTGGCCAGAGGATGCTGCCCCAGGGGCAGGCGCTCCCACCGCAGGCCCAGGCCTCGGAGCTCAGGGACTGAGAGCCCCCCCATGGTGGGGATGGTCAGTGGGTCAGGGGTGCCTGAGGTCTGGTCTGAGGCCAGGGCTCCTGGGGGTTCTAAAACTTTCTTTAAAAAGTCCCTCCTGGATAACACACACACAAAACAAAACCAGGCCAAGACCCAGGTTCCCTTAATCCGATGTCATGGGTAGTGAAATGCATATTTAGTAGCAATAAGAGTAATACCACATAGCATTGGGAAACTGCCTTCTATGCGTCCAATACTTGCAAATGGTAACTCACTGTATTCCCATAGCAACCCTTTGAATGAAGAGTTATCACCACTTTATTGAGGAGGAAACTGAGGCTCAGAGGAGGATGGCGCGGAGCAGAGACGTGACTGGAGCCCGGTCCGTCCAGCCCAGGCCCACACTCCAGTTTCTCCTTCTCCAAGGCTCCCCTGTTGGGCATCTGCAGAAGCCTTTCACCTTTGTCTATTTTCTCTTCCTTCCCCTGTCCCAGTTGCAGTCCTTTGGAGTGAGGGCAGTCCATCCATGGCCTGTGTTGGGTCAGTCCAAGCCCCTGGGACAGGGGCCATGACGGGAAGGGGGCACTGTGTACGGTGACAAGTGAGGTCGATCACAAAGAAGGGCTGGGGTGTCTGGGATGTTCGGTCTGGGGGGAGCAGGTGGGTGCGGGATTGCCCAAAGCAGTTGGGATGACACATTGCCTTCCAGTCTGCTCTGTGCCAGGAAGCTGTGTGTATACGTGTCTCCTTTTTACAGCAAGCTGTTGTCATCTCCACACTTTATAGGTGAGGAAACTGAAGCTCAAAATGTGGTCAGGTTCACACAGCTAGGAAGTGACTATGGTATCTCTCATGGAAATGGGGGCACACAGGCTCTGGTGACTGCAGGAGCTCGGGTGCACGGCGGGCAGAGGCTGGTGGGCTTTTCAGCTCGAGTCCAGAGGAGAGGTCTGAGCCACTGGGTGGGCGGCTCCAGGAAGCCAGGGGCTCCTTGTCCTTGAGAGACACTCCAGGGGCGGACTTGAGCAGCTCTAAGGGCAGGAGCCTGTGTCTGAAGTCTGCTTTCCTTTGACAGGCTGCTCGTTCTGCTGGTGTTCTCCCGGCACCCCTTGTGTGCTAGGTGCTGTGCCAGGTGCTGGGTCCTCAGGCGAACAGGGCAGGCCTGCTCCTTCCTCGTGGAGATGGCTGGCTAGGCCCGGCAAGTTTCAGCCTCTCATCTGCTTTGGGTGGGGCTTTTCTCCCCTCACTCTGGAGTGCCTAGCTACCCAGTTGCCCTACATGATCCCTCAAGTCTCTCAAACCAGTCCCTTGGGATGCAGGACTTCCGTCACTGCCTGCCGGAGCCTGCCCAACTGCACCTTAATTTTTATACTGGGGCAGAAGAAAGGAGGTGTAGGTGGGAGGAGCTGCTTCTCCTTGCCTTCTTCTCCCACCCCTATCAGCCCTTAAAGGATGATCCAGATCAATTAATCCCCTAGGAGATTCTGGGAAGCACCTTCCAGGGAGCGGCCAGTGGGAGAGCAGGCAGCCCGGTGGCCCCGTGGAGGAACACGTGGCACTGCTGGTTAGTTAGTGCAGAAGACTGGCTGGTGACCCAGGCCCTCACGAAGCATCTCTGGGATTTAGGGTTTGAACCCTGTGTCTCGGGAGCTTGTGAGGAAGACCTGGCCCACCCTCCTCTAAGTGGGAAACAGCCCAGTGCCCTCGCAGTCCTCCCACCTCTGCCTCCCCACTTCTGTGAGAAGAACCTTGGCCTTGGGTTTGAATCCTAGCTCTGCCACTTATTATCTTAGTGACCTCAGGTGTATTCCTTAACCTCTCTGAACCTCTGTTTCTTCATCAGTGAAATGTAGAAACAAAAAATGCTTCACAAGATGGTTACAAAGATTAAATAACTTCACGAGAACAAAGCACCTTGTGCAGTCCCTGGCACGCGGGCCAATTCCACTCCAATGTTCTTCCAGTGGGTGAGTCAAAGTTCGAGGACACATTCGGAACTCAGGGCACCATCTTTATCTCTGTGTGTGGGAGGGTGCTGACGACCTGTGATGGCTGAGGTCCCTTCCCAGAATCCAGGCTGCCTGACAGCTCTAACACGTTCTGGTTCTCCCACTGACGGGCCTTCCGATGCTCTGAGGGGCAGACTCGTCCTGCGGGCCTGACAACACCTGATGGCTTCCTCCAGGTGCTCTTCCGACAACTGGGCGCAGGCCCAGCACTGCCCAAGGTGGTGTGAGTCCTGTTGGCCCATTTTGTCAGGAAGGCTGAGACCCAGAGGGAGCGTGATCAGAGGTCGGGAGACACGCCTCACTAGACAGCCCCAGTGCCTCGGGCTCTGTCACCATGGCAGCCAGCCTTCTACAGACCAGGTGGTTTTTATTACTGAACTTGGAAAACTTGACCGAGGCGCCAACAATGAATCTTTATTCTGTTGTTAATAGCGTGTCTCTTATTAGCATGTATCTTTTCCTCTTCTTAATAACCTTTGCATTTCCAAGCCGCATTTATAATTAAGTCATTAATCCCTTACTGGAATTTCTTGTTTTTCTGAAGCTACAAACCAGAGGCCCTGTCTGCCTGGCGTGAATGGAAGGGCAAATGCTCTACCAAATTGCTCTGGGAATGTCATTTTAATTATTGGATCCTGACCCAGCAGCACGCTGATAAGCTCTGGTTTGAAGCTGCCCTATCTCAAAGGAGCTCAAAGCCTGCCCAAGGCCTCTTTTCTCCCCCTGTGGCATCCCTGCCAAGCAATTAGCCTCTGAGACAGCCTGAGAGCCGGCAGCAGGAGGAGCAGGTCCCTGGAAGGGCTGTAGGGAGGAGGGCCAAAGGGCCAAGAACCTCCTCCAGTTGTGTTCCCACAAAGGCAGCTCCAACTTGTCTGGGTTCCCCTTACCCCCTCGCCTTCGGTGCCAGGATTGGGTTCCAGCCGACACGACGGGGAGCGTGGGTGGGAAGGGCATGGGTGGGGGCTCTACATGTTGATCCCCGACTTTTGCTATGGGCTGACTTGTGGTCCCCAAAATTCATATGTTAAAGTCTTAACCCCCAGGACCTCAGAATGTGATCATATCTGAAGGTGGGGTTGTTGTTGTTTTTTTTTAGAGGCAATTAAGTTAAAGTAGATTTATTACGGTGAGTCCTAATCCAAGGTGACCAGTGTCCTTACAAGAAGAGATTGGGACACAGACACGTACACACAAAGGGTGAAGGTACCAGGAGGAGAAGAGCACCTACCAGCAAGGAAAAAGATCTTAGAAGAAACCAATACTGCCAACCCCTTGATCTCAGACTCTCAGCCTCCAGAATTGGGAGAAAATATATTTGTGCTGTTGAAGCCACCTGCTCTGTGGTGCTTTGTTACGGCAGCCCTCACAGTCTAATACAGGGACCTGCCGACTGTCTGGTTCTCCCACTGATGCGCCTTCAAACGCTCTGAGGGTCCAGGTGGGACAAAGCCAGTCCTCTTAGCTCCTGGTGTCAGGCTGTGTTCAAAGGTGAGTGTAACAAGATTTCTCTTCTACAATTTTCTCCAGCTCCTGGCCTCCAGGGTTGGCTGCTAGAGGCAGGCACTTGGCCAGGGCATTCACCCAAGACCTTGAGAGTGAGTCTGGGCCAGGGCCCTGCAGGCAGAATCAGGAACCCTGTGCCAGCTTCCCAAGGGCATCAGAGGCCAACACAGAGTCAGGAGCTGGACACTGGTGCAGGGCTGGAAAGGGCCTGCCAGCCTTAGGGGTGTGCAGTGGCCCAGCTTTGGTCACAGGTGTCCTGGCTGGATGGGCCAGCTTGAAGCTCTAGAGGACTGACAGACACAAGAGACCTGTGGTCCTGTCTCCTTACTCCTGTCCCTTCGTTATCACCTTCTCTCTGCTCCAAGCTGAAACTAATCCCCTTAATCTCTTCCCTGAGACCTTTGGTGACTCTGCATTGCTCTCAGCATGACTTATTGCTGCTGTCTAGTTTGGCTCCTACTTATCCTTCAGGGTCATTCAGGTACTTTTCCCTCCTGTCATGCTAACCTTCTCAGTGTCCCTATCATAATAACATGGTCTTTCATAGCCCATCCATCCATCCATCCATCCATCCATCCATCCTCCCAATAAATATCTGCTCCGTGCCTGACAGAAGTATCCTGTGCTAGGCTCTGAGGATAATGCTGAGCCGACATTCTCAGCCCTTCCCCTTCTAAGCTAACAGTCTAGCAGGGAAGCTGGACATCCAAATCATCGAATGACTTACATCCAAGATCATAAACTGAGAAGCGCCATGAAAGGAAAGACCAGGGAGCGGTGGGAGTATGGAACTGCGGGCCAGGGACTGACTGGGCTGGTGTTGAGGTGAACTCTGGGAGGAGAGGGTTTGGGAGCTGAAACCTGGAGCATGAGTCGGAGTTAATCAGGAGGAAAAGGAAGAGTGTTTTCATGAAAAGGAAGAGCACAGGCAAAGTCCCTGATGTCACAGGATGGTCAGGGCTAAGAGGGAGGGGCTTGGCACTGAGCTAGGAGCTCCTGGAAGGTCAGGGGTGGCCAATATACGTCTTCTTGTTCCTAGGACAGTATCTGGTTCAAGCGAGGGCCTCAGTATCTGAGAGATGTATGAGGCTGTTACTAGTCATCCCTTACATGCAGGGGGCAGTAAATTCAAGAATTTCTGCAGCACACGACCAGCCCCACCAGGTACTATCTCTAAAGGGAGCTGTTTAGGTTTTCTGTGTGCTCTGGGCTCCAGAATCCTTCTATTATTCCTCTTCAATGTTAGTGCATAGGCTTTCCTCCAGACTTCTGGGTAAGGGTCACTCAGATTTCTGCAGTGTGACCCAGCCCAGCTAGTTACTCTGTTTCTCTGGCTCTGTCCCACCTGTTAAATCACACACTCATGCATGGGCACACACAACTCACTTCTTAAAGTTTCATGGACTCACAAAGCAGGCCAGCCTGATACCATGTAGTATTTGTCAAGTTCTAGTGCTGCCATTGGTGACACTCACGTCTGAGACCTCTGCGGGATGAGAGTGCCTCACCACCACCTTCAACACTTTAGGGCACAAGAGGGACTGCAGTCAGCCAGCCAGCGATGAAGGCAGACAGTGTGCTTGTTCTTTGCTCCACGTGACACTGGTCACCTGGGCACCTTGTGAAACAGCACCTCCTGTCCCCCGGAGCTCTCACTCTTGGGGCCTAGTCTGTGCAGCTGAGCCAGGCAACTGCATGCTGAAATGAGACAATGGTGGTTTCCCAGTGCCCTGCCCCTCTGGGGCTCACGCAGGCCCAGACCTGGTGCTGCCCCCAAACCTTGATGCAAATCAGCCCTTGCAAAGCTGACCCTGGGAGCCCGCGCTGCAGGCATGCTTAGAAATACCCAGATCCACACAGGCTCTGACTTCACTGCAGTATACAGTTCATTACTTTTTCTAGATTATAGTCAGGGTGCATTCCATTTTGAGTGCTTTTTTTTCATTCTTCCTCATAAGCCTGTCTGTGCCATCACAGTCTTCATAAGCATAATTTCTAGCAGCTCCCCAGTAGTCCCTTAAGTAGACGTCCCACTTTACATGAGCACTCCCTGCTGTTGGGCATTTAGCTTGTTTCTAGATTGTTGCTGTTACAATTGATGTGCATGGAGCCTAAAGATTTATTGGAGGATTGGAAGGTATTTTCAGAAGAACAATGACCAGATCAGGAAGTATGAGAGATTTTGATCCTCGGAGTTCAATTGCAATCCAACTGGCTTGTAGTAACTCGCATGTCCACCAACATTTCGTGTGGGTAGGCACCAGATTGCTACAGGAAGGGTCTGCCTGCTTGATTACTTCTCTGTGATAACACCAGTAATAATTCTTGAAGTTGGGGGTTTTACAAAGAGCAAAAGGAATTGGCTAAGGATTGAATGCAGATCATAGAATCAACTGTATAGTTTTCAATAAAACATTTAAGCGTAAATATGAATCTGAGACAACAAATATAGCGATAGCTACTTGAGGATCTTGTGATAGTGGCCATCTCACCTGCAGGCTGTACGAGTGAGGAGGAAACCCCCGACTCGGCTAGGGAAGGCAAGGCCCTGCCGCTGCTCTGTGGCCTGTTGCCTTCCGTGGTCTGTGGGGCGATCGTCTGCTTCTCCACGCCCATCCTGGCCCCAGTACTGACAGTCCACACTGTACCAGGCGCTCACTCACCTGCGTCAGAGCTGGCCTGACAGAAGCAGAAGAGTTCTCATTCTAAAATTATGCAGAACTGACATGTCAAGGGCAGGGTCTTCATCAGCTGCATCTCCAAAGCTTTGCCTGTTTTTCCTCCTACTTGCTGCTGTTCAAACCTGCTGCAGAAGCTGACCTGTGACGCTCTTCCAATTTGGCAATTACGCCTCCAGCAGGTGTCTGATGTACAACGGCCATCTCCAGCTCTTTGCATTTGGTGGTATGGGGGGTCTGTGGACCTTCATACAAGAAGAGAAAATCTACTTCATATACATCATCCCTGAATTTATACTCAGGCATCTCCTGGGTTGCATAAGTAAGCACGCCCCCCACCAGCACCCCGGGAAGCAGCTGTGGTTGAAATGCCCACTTGTGCCTTTGCATACGTGTGAGGTGGAATGTTTAGTTCTTCTTTGCTGTGCTCTCTCCAACTGTCAGCTAAGGTGGAGTTAATGAGAGGACCCTCCTCAGGGGTCTTTTGTCTTTTTGAATAACAGGGCAGTTATGATTAATCTTTTCACACAATGAAAAGCAAAGCTCTAGTGGGACAATGACAGACAGGCAGAAATCAAGGTCCATATCACTCCATGTGGGGCCACTTTTTGGTCATCCTTGAAGGTGATGGGAAAGGTAGAATTTCCTGTTTGGTCAGTTGTATCAGAGACAACAGCTACCTGTCAAAGACCCATGAAACAGGTGGGTAGCTGATTATAGTGACCAAATCAGACAGGGGTCAGCCTGCTTGGACTCAAGTCGTGGCTCCTCTGTGCACAATACGTGACTTTGGTAGAATCACTTAGCTATTCTAGGCTTTATTTGTCTCCTGTGTAAATCTAAGATAACAACAGTATTTACTTAGTAACACCGTAAGAATTAAATGAGATAATCCATGCAAAGTGCTTAATGCAGTGCCTGGCACATAGTAGGGGCCTAACAATTGCTTGCTGTTATTGTAACTATGAGCATCTCATTTTCAAAATCTCACTGCTCCGGTGATAATTGCACACTGTGCAGTGTCTCACAACTCACTGATGCCTTCATTCCATGAACCCTTTCAATTCTCACCATAGTAGGTGAGAAGAGTCAATTTTCCTGCATTCGACATATCACCCTCATCTCTGAAATGTGAGCACTTATACCTCCCACCCTTCTTATGGGCTGCAGTAAGAGTCCCACAGGAGGGCTCTGTTAGAGTTCCTTGTAAGTGCCACAGCACCGTACAAATGGAGTCCACCATTTGAACCTTCACTTCTGCAAAGCTCAGTCTATTATCCAACCACATAATAAGTTTCACAGACACAACCCACAACCCTGGCTTCATCTACAGTCTTGCACTTGAAGGCCTCGGGCAGACTGTAACAAGGAGTGGTCAGACAGACTTGAATTTATTCCTCTGTGACTTTGGGCAAGTTACTTAACCTCTCTGAGACTCAGGTTCCTCTTCTTTAAAATCAGGTGGTTCTACTGATCTCAGAGAGTTGTTTTACAAATTCAGTGAAAAAATTTATGTAAAATACCCATTTATTCAACAAATGCTTTCTGAGCTTCTATTCTGTACTAGACAGGGCTATGGGGCAGGAATAGGGGGCTGAGTGGACATGAAGTCCCTGCCCTCCTGGAGTGGAGCAAACAGGCCAGAACCATGTATAACCAAGGTGCTTTCTGATGCCAGCAACACAAATTTTGACAAAATTGGGCCCCAGTCAGCTTCAACAAGCCAGTTATTTAACATTGCATGTAGTACATCCAAAGACAGGGCTACCCTGGGGCCGGCTGAGTCATAGCTCCTCTATGCACTCAAAGCTAATTCTTTCAATCTTTCTGCTCTACCATCCTCAGCATACTGCTGTTAATCTCCAAAATGGTACCCTCATGGTTACAAGGTGGCTGCTGAAGCTCTGAGCTGGCCTCCTCACATGGCATTAGGAAAAGGCCAGGGTAAGCGAAGAATTTCTCAGTGTCCATTTTTGTTTTTTTCTTGAAGTGAAATTCACATAATATCAAATTAATCATTTTAAGGTGTACAATTCATTGGCATTTAGTACATTCACGATGTTGTCTTATATCAAGTTCCAAAACATTTTCATCACTCCAAAAGAAAATCCATGAGTCTGTTTTTAAGAAACTTTCTCAGAAGGTCAAAAGACATGCCTTCAAGTCTCTTCAGCTCCAAGGGAATCACTTTATCATTTTTAAACCAATTATCATCATGGAGAGTGGAATTATTATAATTGGCCAATCAAAAGTCCCTCCCACTCAGCAACTTCTGAAGCGCACGGCTGTGACTCTGAGGTTCCCGAACAAGCGCCTGAACAAAGGAAGGAATAAAATTGTTGGGACAGGTGGAGCACATAATAGATGTCCAGTGTGTGCCTCTTCCCCATATTAACGAATGATGGATGAATGGGCAGAGCTTACTCCAGACTATTCAATTTGTCAAAATGAAAGTAACAAAATAAATGTACCAAAAACGGACCCCCCAAGGAATGCCCATGAGTTTCCGGAACCCGGGGAAGGCGTCTTTGCAACCAAAGAGCAGCGCACACTTTGAGAGCTGGCGGCGGAGCCGGCGGCACCTGGAGCCTGGATGCCTCACCAGCTTCTCATGAATTACTCAGTTATGCTGCTTTTCTGATTTTCTCATTACCCCAAACTGACTGCTCTTCTATTCTTCTTTTAAATGTTACTGAGAAACAGTAGACCATATTATGCATTTTTGAGACACCTGTTTGCAATCACGTTGCCTTTTATAGAACTATTTTGAAGGTTGTTTTCAGGAGCTACCTAGAAAGCCAAATGGTACAGCTACCACCTGCACAAAACATTCACGCTTCCTGCTGGAGGGTGTGCTTCCCTTTCCTCCTTGTGTTATGATGACTGAGGAGATTGGTGCATGGCCTGATGGCACCTCAGGTGCAAGGAACATTAAAGATCACTCGTGAGGCTCCCACCAGGATTCATGGCTAATTAAATTGACACCTTCCCTCCAGTCTCTCCCAGGGTCAGGCCATGCCTGACTGTTCCAGGCGACAGTGCAGGCCAGAGATTCCAATCACAGTAGAGCGCAGACAATACCCTGGTGAAGCAGGGGTTGGTGACGCCTCCCCCACATCAAAAAGTCGGTAATCTCTGTGTTTAAGAAACACGGATGGAGCCCTGGCTGGTGTGGCTCAGTGGATTGAGCACCAGCCTGAAAACCAAAGGATCATCGGTTCAATTCCCAGTCAGGACACATGCCTGGGTTGCAGGTCAGGTCCCAGTAGGGGGCATACAAGAAGCAACCACACATTGATATTTCTCTCTCTCTCTTTCTCCCTCCCTTCCCCTCTGTCAAACAAACAAACAAACAAAAAACCCACAAAAACAGGGAGGTCGCATATGGCCCAGTGTGAGGCAGTGGGCAGACATAAAACAGTGCTGCGTGGACCCTGCTTAACATTCATACTAGTTAAGTACCCCTGAAATATATAATATTACATGCTGTGAGCTCACCTCAGGTTTGCAATATTGGGACTGGCTTGTGTATCACCAGGGGCAAAAACAAGCGCAGTGGTGACAGTCTGACTGTCAGACATTTCCAAAAGCGCCCGGAGCCCAGGCGAAGGGGCTCACCGGCCCTTCACTCTTTGCCTTGACCCTGCCCACATCCCGTGGAAGCCTGTTCAAAGGAAGTCCAGACATTCCCCTTCTCAGCTCATTCTGGATATTAATATTTCACTGGTTTCTGATGTGCAAATATATCTCTTCATAGCTGGATGAGCATGTAATAAAGCACGAGCAGTAAAATATTAATTGTGGAATCTAAGTCAGGGGCTAACAAGTTTTTTCTCTCAGAGCCACATAGCAGATACTTTCTTCACGGCAGGCCATGGGGTCTCGCCGGCGCGACTCGGATCTGCGTCTGTATCAGCGAAGCAGCCGTAGACAATCTGTAAATGAATGGGCCTGTTTCCAGCGACATTTTACATGTGGGTATTAGAATCTGAATTTCATATAATTTTTGTGTGTCACAGAATATCACTCTTCTTTGGAACTTTTCCTTCATCCCTTTAAAAACATAAAAACCATTGTTACCTGTAGGCCATATAAAACGAGCAGACTCACCCACACCTCATCTAGGTGGTAGGAAGTGACGTTGGTGTTCTTTGAACTATTGAAGACACTTGAAATTTTCTCTGTAAAATGTTGGAATATTATCTTTCTAAGTTAATGGGCTTATCTTTTCTCTATGCTTTGGTGTTCAGTTATTTAAAGTTACTTTGGAGGGGCCATACCAAAGTGCTTAATTTGTAACTAGTTACCTTTGTCACCCTTTCCTTCCTTGGTGCTTTGTGACTGCGCACCTCGCATGAACCTTTCCTGCCCTGTTAGCGCATAGATGCTCACCTGTGTTTTCTGTAATCCAGCTGGACTTACCTGTGCATGACAGGAGCCCGGGACACAATGGCACTATCTCCGAGAGGAAGCGCAGCACCTGGTGCCCTTATTGCTGCCCTTATTGCTGGTCCATCCCTTCCAGCTGATTGGAAGGTCTTCTCAGCCACCAGCCAAGGTCCTCTCATTGCAGGTCTGTTTCTGGTTGTTGCCATGGTCCCTTTGTCTACACTTGAGAAACTTCTCTTTCTGCTTGTTTCCCCTCCCCATGCCCTCTCTCAGGCTCTCCCTCCCTCTCTGGTGGGCCCACGAGGGGTCAGAACAGCCTTCCCAGCTCTGGGCGGCTGTCCTCACAGTCCGTCCTGAGACGGGCTCAGGCCTCCAGTTCTCAGATTCATTTCAGGGAAGGCTCTGGCCACTCACACCTTTGTCTTCTAATGGCTCAGTTGCTTTATTAAGCTGATGAAGTGTCTTTTTACTTTGCTTTACCCAGGACCCCTCCCTACCAGGGGCAAGAGGAGAAAATGAAAGGCAGTTGAGGTGGAGGGAGAAAGTTCCAGTCAGTCCCCAGAAGGAAGCAAGCAGGAGGCCCCAAGCCTCTGGCAGGCCTCATGAAAATTGGCTTACACCCCTGTGTCTGCCTCTCTCTGCAGACGGTCCCAGACAGGTTTTTCTAGAGCCCTAGGGTCCTCATCTGTGAAGGACACTGGTGGGTCTGGGCTTCTAAATCTTGAGTGCACCAGCATTTGCCCTGGACTGGTTGAAAACACCCCCTTCCAGCCACTGACCTCACTCCATGGCCTCCCCAGGGTTTCTCAGCCCTCAGCCTCCTCCTGAGGGCACCATGCCAAGCGTGACAGGCCCCTCCTACGGTAACGGCCTTGTCTCTCATTTTCTGGACTCTCTGCCACCCCTCTGCCCTTTGAGTTCAAAGCTCCCTGAGTTCTGTCCTGCCTCCTCGGTCTCTCCAGCAGCATTCACACTGTTTTTAGCTTATGCCAACACCCCCCCACCCCACTGATTAGAGACCCTCAGGGGACACAGGCAGTCAAAGGGCCCTATGACCTTGGCCAAGACCCTTTCCCTCTGTGGGCCTCTATTTCTCTGTTCTTTGTTTCTCTGGGCCAGGGGAACCCAGCTCCTTATCCTGTGCTCTTGGCCCTTCCATGTAATCATGGGGTGGAGTCCATGCCCGACTCATTGAAACTCTGCTTTTTAATCGAGTAGAGAATGCAGAAGGGAGAATGACTCACCACCTGGGAGCTCACAGGAACCACTCCCTGCTTCCCCTGGGGCATGGCCCCCAGCCCACCTCTCAGGGCGTCCCTGAAGCGAGGTGGGGCAGGTTCCTGGGGAGTGGTCTTCTTGTGTGACTAGGGACAGGCCAAGCTGACCCTCTTCTGCACTGAAATCGGAGGAATCGAGCCTTGCACCCTACTCTTTCTCAGAGACCGGAGGAAGCCTTGGCAGCTGGGCAGGACAGGAACCGGCTCAGATAGGGAACCCCAAGAGGCAGCACCGGTGGAAGTCCCGGCCAGAGTGGGAAAGAGGGAAACCTGCTCCTGGCACTTCATTTTCAGCATTAGATTGAATATTTGTAAGACAGACCTGGATTCAACTCCTGCTCTGTCCTTAACAAATTGTGAGGCTTTGGGTAAGTCATTGAACAGTTTTAAGCCTCAGCTTCTTCATCTGTAAAGTGGGGACAAGAAGAACGCCCACCTCACAGGAGGTCTGGGAGGGCTGAAAATGAGATAATGTCTATAAAGCAACATTATTTATAGTGGTGCTGATTTTGATCTGTTCTTTCCAGTCTGAGGTAGGTAGCCTGTAAGGGACAATGAAAAGCAGATGATTTTAAGATCAACAAGAGGAAAAAAGTAGAGTTGCCTCATTCAGAGATAGGATTGCAGGGGTAGGTCCCCAGGTTGTGGACATTCTCACTGGTTCCGAGAGGCCAGGCCCTGGCTCAGGGCTGCCTGCCTGGCACAGAGGCAGAGAGTGTTTGGGAGCCAAGGGCGGTCGGAGCTCACCCAGGGCAGAGTTTGGGACACCCACGATGGCCTGGCCTCCAAGGGCCCTGGGCACCACACAAGCTCCAGCAACATAACAATCCCTGGTGGGATGAGAGTAGGGTGGAGTAGGAAGAACAGCTGCCTAGAACCTGCCACCTCCTCCTACGGAGCTAATGAGGTGCAGTATCTCATGCACATGCACACTTACTGTCTAGGCTCATGTCAGCCCCGGCAGAGGGTTGTTAGTGCTGAGCCTGGCGTGAAGTCAACTCTTGGTAAACAGGAGCTGTTCTCAGTTTCCCCTCTGTAAACTGGGCATTATCACAGGCTTGTTGGAGGATGGAGGAGGCAGTTGATTTATTTTCAGGACTTAGAAGGGTCTGGTGCATCAGTAAGAACTGCGGAATTATTTGCCATACTGTTTGTTTAATTCAAGTTTTCTTCCTCCAGAATAGGAAGGCTTGCTGTGCCGAGGGCAAAGGCGAATGCTGAGGGACCTACAGTGCCATACTGCCAATACCCTTGTCCCAGGCTAGTCCATGGAGTGGCACTTGTAACGGTTAACAAGCATCTTTGGGCAGCTGCCCATACACCTGAAGGGCAGAGGGAATTAAGTACAACTAAGGATGATGTGAAACAGCCTGAATTTTTCTTCTCAGATGGCCTAGGTAGCCCTCCTGTTGGATGAAGGAAGGAGTTCAAAGGCGTTGCCTGTTGCTGTAGAGGGTTTCCTATGCATTTGGCACATGGTGCCATCTGTCAGCACACGGAGGGCACAAGTGGCCTGGCCCAGGTGGTGCCATGAGTCAGCATCAGTCAGAGGAGACATGGGATGACAGAGACCCAGGGTAGGAAGAAGACCATGTTGCATGTGTGCAAAGAGGCTAAGAAGCACAGAAAAGCACATGGGGACACGACCTGAAAAACTGAAACCCTGGAGTGTTTGAGCCCCACCCAGCTTGGAGTCTGGAGAGGGGTGAGTATGACAGTGGGGTCAGGGCTGCTGAGGAGACACCAGGCTGGGGGGTGTGGGGGATGGGACCACCAAGGTAGACAGGGCGGCCCTTGGGAAACAGCCCTTACTCTCTCCCAGCTCTCTGTTGCTCTGGGCCTCTCCATGGCTCAGTCTGTATCTCTCCTTCAAGCCAACCCTTTCCTCGGCCTCTCCTGTCCAAGGGCACATCTATGGGACCCGTTCCCAGGGAGTCCTGCTCAGTCATTTCATTGATCAGCTTTGACTTGAGATTTCATAGGTTTACATTTCAAAATGAAAATATAATGGGGAGTCAGCACAAGGGGCCAGCTCTTCCCTTTGCCAAATAAGGTCTTTTAAAACCCGGTTAGTCTCATTATTCTATAAAATAAGGAGGGTTTTTTTTTTTTTCCTGAGCGTTGGAAGGATATAACCTTGGAGCCACCCCTGACCACCTTCTCTTGCACCCACATCTAACTTTCCTGCAGGTCCCAGCAGCTCTGCCCAGGCTGGACGCAGGTTTGGTTAGGTAGGTGTTTGTTAAGAAAATAAATGCCAAAATGCCATATTCAAAATTCAGTATGGCAGTAAGTATTGTTTGGAATGAGAATTACAATAAATTACAAATCATGTGTTTAAAAAGCTGATAGTCATTCACCACACCACATTTGGGTCAATGACGAACAGCCTACACAATGATGCTCTCAGACTGTAGCCAAGCTGAAATATTCCTATTGCCTAGTGGTGCTGTAGTCATTGTAAGGTTGCAGCACCACACATTCCTCTCGTGTCCGTGTCGATGCTGGTGTAGACAAACCTACCGTGCTAACAGTCATATTGAAGTACAGCACATGCAATTGCATGCAGTACCTCATATTTGATGATGATGATAAACTACTATTGTATTGATTATGTATTTATTATACTATACTTTTATCATTACTTTACAGTGCACTCTTCCTACTTATTAAAAAAACTGTTTTCTGTAAAACATGGGCCGTGTTTTCCTGACAACAGCTTCGTACACCTTCTGTTTACCGTGTGTCTTGGCTGCATCGTTTCTCTTGTGCCTGATTTAAACCCGTTTTGTTTTGTACAGTCACATGCTGGAGAGGCTTGCGGCTCCTACAGGCTACACCCACCACACAGCATGGGCGTGCAGCAGTGACACCGTCTAGGTTTGTGTACACGCCCGCTATGATGTTTGCACAGTGACAAAATCACCTAAGGACACATTTCTCAGAGCGTCTCCCCCTCGGGCAGCACGTGATCGTACCACACACATGACAAAATCCAGAAAAAAAGTAACACTATGTGTAATAGTTAAATGCCTGGCATGCTTTTAAGATAGTTTTTCCCTATATTTTTGACATACTCTTGATTTTTCTTTATATGTCAATAGTTTTGTGTAAGCATTTTCCATAGGGAGGCTAAAAGGACAATTCCGTGTTCCTTTTGGTATTGTCTATTGAATTTCATTTTTTTATTATTGATCATTTACAGAAGTTTCTTTCAACTTTGTAACTTATTGCTAATAGGCCATTTAGAGTGGAAGACTTTTGTCAAATTTGGGAAAACCTCTATCAAATTTCCTTCACAGATGAGCTATCACTGTACTGCATGCTCATAACCGTATACACAGGATTATCAAATGTATTTCAGATCAAAAAGAGCTTCCATTTCAGCCTGACACAAATAGAACCAGGTTCACCACTTAGAAGTGTACACAGCTGCTGACCAGAAGAATTTTCCTTAGACTAGCTTCTGGCATCACGTATTCAAAATTCTTTCTTCTCCATGATTCACAGAATCCGGTTTTATCACTTCACATATTCTTATTTCTCTCACTTGGCTGCAGGCTGCAGCTAAGCATCTTTACTTAGTTGGGGAAGCTGTCCCCAACTAAGGGTACGTCCCTGAGACCCTGCTTGGCGGAGCTGGCAAGCCGACCATCTCTCGAGACAGTGGCCTTCCCACAAGGCAGAAACATACCCTCGCTGCAGAATGTCAGGCACAGCAAGACTGGCTGAGGGTAGCTTTCTTGGACAGAGGGCTCTCGCTAGGTTGTGCCCACCAGCATCCTGGCCTGCCTGTGCCCCTAACTTGCCCAGAGTAGCTCTGCCCACTCCAGCCAGAAATGGCCACAGTGACTGTCCCAAGGAGAATGACCCCCCACAAGGCAGCCGTGGATCCACCACCTGACAACCCCTCGCCCTCTACCCCCAAATTTTGGAGATTGATTTCTGGCTTGTTCCCTTCTCTAAAAAAGCAATAATAAGGCATTCTCTCTTGAGGGGAAGATGATTAAATTTCAAATTACTCTGCCTGCCAGATAAGATCGGCATCTCGGATCCAGGCGCCGGAGACCCGCTCTGCGCACAGGCAGCTCTCGCAGCAGCTCACTCGCCGCGCTGTGGGGTGGCTGAGACGGGGCGACGTGTTTAACATGACGTGACGGGGCAGCCAACACGGCTGTGAGGGCGTTTGTTATACTGTTCGGAGCTTTCCAGAACATGGAAATCACAAACATCATGATTACGACTGTGAATTCCATGAGGGAAATCAAATCCATCTACTCCCTCAACCCCTTTCCTCACGTTAAAAGACAGAGGTGCAGGAAGGAGGAACAAGAGGCCTTCCAGGGTCTTTGTGAGGGGAGAGTTGTGGAAAGTTATTAAACACTGTAATAATGCGGGGACTCTGGCTTCAGCTCAGGTTTGTGGAGGCTTTGATGGAGCCCAGCTTGGAGGCAGGGCCTGCTTCCCAGGGGAGTCGGGAGGGAAACCGCAGTGGCGGGGCGAGCAGGGCTGGGAGCCCAGCCTCAGATTTCAAAGCTGCGAGAGGATGCACCTAACAGGCTGGGGTTCTGTTCTCTTCTGAATGCCTTGAAGGTAGAGCCCAGGCGGCCCCTTGCCGTTCAGGCTGGTCACCAAACTCAGACTGGTTTGCGCGTGCAGACACATGCATGTCTGGTGTGCTGAAGTCTAATAACTAGTAACTAAGCTAATAAATCTAACAGTGGGTGTAAATTTTGAGAGGTATGTAAAGACAGGCTGGTGTGTGGTGTCGTTGCATACTTAAAGGTGAGAACTTGGCCACAAAGTGTGGCCACTAGGGCACTGAGCCCAGAGTTAGAATATCTGGCATTTAATTATGACAACCACTTGAGCTTAATATGCTTAGCATCTTTGAGTCTCAATTTCCTCATCTGTAACCTTATACCCCTTCCTCAGGGAAGCCTTCTGACCACCCACACTACTTGAGAGCTCTGTTTAGAAGCCTGTGATTCCCTTTAAATAGCATTTATCTCTCCTGTCCTAACTTGCTTATTGGCTGTCTACTGCAAACAGCTCCAAGCTCCAGGAGGCCAGCACCCACAAGACCAGCCTTTATTAGGCCCTCAGTGAATATCTGAGTGAGTCTCTGATCTCCAAAATCTATTCTACTTCAGGCTCCAGTATTTAGGAAGTCAGATTTAATGAACTGATAAAAATAGTAAGGGATTAGCACATTGACCGTCAGTACCAATGCTAATGGCAACTTTGGTTATAACCCTGTCCTTTGCATCAGGGCTGCAGGCCTCTAACATTTGCAGGACCCAAAGTGGCCGTCCCAGACCACAGCCCGACTCCTTTCGAGTCCCGCCCTGCCCCACCTTCACTAAGGGGTCTGGCATTCATGCCTGTAGGCACTCCACCTATAGTCTGCCCTCTTCCCCCCAGATAGGCACCGGGTCACCCCTTGGGCCCAGGGCTGCACATATTAATGACGTGGTCAGACCTTGGGGGGATGGACCCCAAAGAAAGACTTGCATAGGCCCCAGAAGCAAAATCAGGACAATTTGGAGGAGGGGGTGAATTTTGGGATCCTGGGTTCCAGGATGCCTTTTAGAAGAGGGAGCCCCAGCTTGGAATCGGCGTGGTCTTTTTGTCTCCTAACCCCTCAGGTGGAGCAGGTCAGGGTGGCTCAAGCCCTGGTGCCCAGGCTGAAGGACGTGCAGATTTGAGTGCAGGGAAGGGTACACTGCCCCGCATCCCTCAGCCCCAAAACCGGCCGTGGAGCCTGTCAGCCTCCTGTTGGCCAGTCGTCCCTTTGGGTTCAGAATCACCTCACAAAGGTTCTCTTTGCAAATGCAGCTCCCCTCCTCCTTGCCCCTCCCCCACCACCCATGTCAGGAGGGCAGGACCCCATTCCCAACCCCACAGTGGATGAGACCCAGGCCCATTTCTTGTTTGTCATTGAGGATGGAAGCAGGGGAGATGGGAGGGGAGGTAAAAGACAAAACATGTTTTTTGTTTAACACTGACCTTGGCTCTGAACTGTGCTCCAGGGCGGCTTCAGAGGGGAGGTGGGTGGTGGTCTGGTGAAGCACACCGGAGCTTGTAGCCTATGGACCTGAGGCCACTGGATGTCGCAGCTGGAAGGCTACTGGCTGCTCCTGGGCGACATGGGGCTGCAAACCAGGTAGGAGCTGTGGCTTTGCAGCTTCACTCAGAGCTGGGTCCTCCCAGAGCCCGATGTTGTGGATGCTGTGAGGCTGCATTTGTTTTAGAGTGGCCAGCACTGGACCTGGCATGGAGGAGGGGCTCAACAGTGCCTACTAAACAGAGAAAGGCATAAATGTGGGTGGCAGGCCTGAGGCTGCTCCCAGAGCTCCTGACCACAGTCCAATGTGTGTTTCTTCTTCTAGATGGGGTTGATGTTGCAAGCCAGCCTCGCATCTGCACACGAGGGACCCTTGGTCACACCCACCTTCCTGTTGTAAAGATAAAAGGCTATTTTAAATTTCCACAAATTGCACTTTGACTCCAGATCAAAGGGTCCCATTGAGACCGCTACTTTAAACCTCAGTTCTCTTAGAAGCTGTAGTTCCCCAGGCCATGATGGGCAATGCTGACAGGGAGAAGCCACAGAGCCCTCCTCTGCTGAGTGTGGCTCACACAATGGGCAGCCTCCACTCCCCAGAAGCTGGCACTGACCTTGGCACGTGGTAGGAGCTCTATAAATGTGTGTTAATGGGCTGTGTAGCTGATTACATGAGGGCCTTCCAAGCCTTGCTTAAGTCCTGTGAATTCTTACTTAGCACATGTCTCCAATGAACTAGTTGGGGGGCTTGTCCATTCCAGGGTCCATTAGGAGTGCAGGTCTGGCGAGACGGGTTTCTGAAGACCAGGACATCGGTGGCTAGGAGAGATGGCACCAAGACAGCTGGCAGCACAGGAGGATCAGGAACATTAGTTGCAAACCACAGAAGAGCTCTGGACCACTAGGAGAGGCAGAGTCCTTGCTCTCAGGATGGCAGGAAACTCACAGAAGGGGAAAAAAGCTGAGAGCTGAGCCAGTGTGTCCTTGGTCTCCACGCCATAGCAGTCATGGGCAGGGATGCTCTTAGACCTCCCTCCCCACCACCTTCTTACTCTGCTTCAACAGCAAAGCCCCAGGAGGGGTGGTGGCCTGGCTCAGCTTGGGGCTTGGGCCTGCCTGCTCCCAGCTGGGGTGGGCAGCCCCTCTCTTGAGAGCCCCTCCAAGGTTGCACCCAGAGAGAGGGCTTGGGGTGCATCAGGCAAGGAGGTGTTTGTTGGGCAGCTAGAAAATAAAGGTTGGCAGGCCTTGGGAAGGGACTGTCACTGGGGGCTGGGGGCCTCTTGGTCAACTGCAAACAGAATAAAAAGCACAGGCACCTTCCCTGTTTGTTTTCCGTGGGCAAGTGATGTGCGACCACACTAACGGTGTGTTTGGGGTTGTCCAAGGGCTGCTCACAGATAAGCCAACACGTCCAAGGTAGTAAGGGGCTCGAAGGTCAGTGCAAGTTTCACTACTTCACCCTCTCCAATTTGTTTTTGCCTTCTCATTTCTTGGAAAATGGGAATAAATCAAGCAGGTGGATCATGGATTTTGCCCACCAAAGTATTCCCAAATCAAAAACTCTAAAGGCCAGCAGCCTTGAAGCACAAGCTGCCTCCTTTAGTATATACCAGCGCTTTCAACCTTTTCCATCTGATGGCACACATAAACTAATTACTAAAATGCTGTGGCACACCAAAAAATATATTGTATTTTTTGCTGATCTGACCAAAAAATAGGTGCAATTTTGATTGATTTACAAAAAAAAAAATTAGTAAGAGTAATAATTACCTGCCCTTTTTGCTCCAGAGGGGCTTTAAGAAAAATAAGGCGTCTGTACTTGAATATAAGGATTTCTGGTACCAAGAATTAACCAGTCAGGTGGAACTTTATTATGCAACACGAACAATAAGATGCAACTCTAGTATACGAACTATATATTTATGGTTTGTTTAAGACAGGGCATTCACATCGGATGGCTATTGTTGTGTTGGCTGTTGTCATTTTCTAATTTGACAGTCTCAGGGAAAAGAGGCCAGCATCCTGACTAGTCAGTATTGCATGTTTTAACAATTCTTGTGGCACAGACTAACACCATGGGTCTTTTAGGGGCCACTTGTCAGAGCGGGAAAGAATGATGTGTTAGAATGATTTCTATACAAAGTGGTTATTCATCGTAAAAAAATGTGATCCTGAAATTGAGATCTTTCAGTTCATTGGAAAATGACTTTCGGAGCCCCTCCCAATCTCCAGGCTATGGCCAGTCTCATTCATTTTTGGAACTGAGACCCCAGCTGGAGCCTGAAGAGGCGGACACAGGCCCCCCTCTTTGTTTTTTCCAATAGCAACAGAGGCAGGAAGTCAAGCAGATCTGAAAACTGGTGTCAGCCCTACCACTACGCACCGTGGGACCTTGGTCAAGTTCCTTCAGCAATCTGAGCCTTCGGTTTCCAGACAGGGTGATGGGTTTGAGCAGCCGTGGCCAGCCTGAGTACAGTGGACAGAAAGGACGTGCCGTTAGCTCTGAGACTGCTTAGAGAGCTAAATAAGATACAGTGTGTGAGGCACCTGCCGTCAAGGCCTGGTGGAGAGAAGGCACCAGTGAGGTCCATCGAGGGGAAAGGTGGGGGAGAAGGCAGCGGGAAGACTGGCCGCATCTCTGCGTGGTGTGGTAGCAGCCCAGATCCTGCCGGACTTGCCAGCTGCTGCCTGAAATTTCACCATTAAAGCATCTTTAGCCTGAAACACTAATCCCAATTAAAATGCTAATTATCTCTGAGGAGTCTACTTCAAAAATTTTTGAATAATCTGTCATTGACCCCAGAGTGTAAATGAGGGCTCCTAGAGCAGCATTTCATGGATAGAGGAAAGAAAAGACGGTCCCTTGACCCAACACACCCATCTCTGTGGACTTACCTCCATCATTTCCCACTGGGTACCTGCTTTAGTCACGTACTTCTCACCGCTGCCACATGCCTACCTTTGGTCTGGCCCTTCTCCCTGCCTAGAACTCCATCCTTGCTCTTTCCTGCCACATCCTCCAAGGCCCAGCTCAAATCCAATCTTCTCCAGCTCACACCATTTTCTCTTTCCTCTTCTGCTCCAAAGATCCTCACTACCACGCACTGCAGCCTTCAATACAGGATGAGTGTGTGGTGGGATGGCGATCTGGAAAAGGCTTACCAGTGGGCCACACTCCCTGGTTCCACAGACAGTGTATTTAGCAGAGACAGTTCGATATGGAACAGAGAACATGGTCCTTGCTACTGGGCAGACTCGGGCTCACATCCCAGTTCCACTGGCATGGGACGGTGAGAATTCATCGACATCTCCAAGCCTCAGCTTCTCCCTTCATGGAATGGAGGAACTAGCATGAAGAATAGTGCGATGATGTGTGTAAAGGGTCCCAGGAATATTAGAGGTGCCTTCAGTCTCGTTCTCCTCCTCTTCCATGGATTTTATAAAAAGTCTATGAGGTAACCTGAGCATTATTTTCCCCAATGCACAGATGCATAAACTGAGGCACAGATAGGTAAGAAGTCTTGTCCAAGGTTGCATAGTTGTGAGGGCCATCTTAGTCCGTGGATCCCGCAGTTCCCAAGCTGACACCCCAGCCAGCCCATAGCCAGCTCTTGCCACAGGGCCCCCAGCTCCTGCCTCACCCAGGAGGAGCTGCCTGGGGCAAATCAGTGAGCTTGGGCGGATTGTGGTGACAAGAAAGGAGAAGCAGTGAGAAGGGTACACATCGACAGCCCCAGGGAGAAGGCTCTTCTCTGGGAATTAATTAAACTGTGACTTTCATCTCTATTAAGTAAGCATTATCTAACGAGGTCCTCTGTCTCCCATGGTCTTTCTGGGGTGGAGTTAGTCTTGGTTTCTTTCAGACTTCAGCTGTTGACACCGAGGTCAATTATGGAGTGGGCAGCTGTCACCTCAGAGGGGAGGGAGCTGAGAGCAGAGCGAGGTAGGCCTGTGCTATAAAGGTCTGTGCTCCTTCTTTTATAGGTGGAGAAACTGAGGTTGAAAGAGGCCAGCTGGAGGCCTCTGTGCAAAGGATCCTCTGATCCTCTGTGCAAAATTTTAAATAATCTGTTATTGACAGATTTCACATGTCCACGTGTCTACCGACTAAGAACTAACTTGGGCAGGTAAAAGAAAGACCAAGACGGAAAAGGAAGAATACACGAATGACTCTACTCATTCCTATGGCCCCTCATCAAAGCCCTGTGGTCCACTCTGTCCTGGGAAGCAGACAGGGCTCCTAGCACTGCCAGGGCGGTCAAGGGAAGCTTTCTCCAGCAAGTGCCATTCCTGGCTGAGTTTGGAGGGCAAGTATCCATTACCTAGAAATTCTCAACCTGGGCATTACTGACATTTGCACGGGATGCTTCTTTGTTGTGGCACTGTCCTGTGCATTGCAGGATGCTTAGCAGCATCCCTGGCCTCTTTTGTATGGATGCCAATAGCACCCGCCCCGCACTGTGACCACTAAAGATGTCTCCAGACATTACCGGATGTCCCTGGGAAGCAAAATCACCCCCCTCCCCATTGAGAACCACTACAGGAAGGAAGGCGGCATCCTAGCTAAAGAGAGTCTCCTGAACACAGACAGCTGCGGCACCTCTGGGGAGCCTGATATCTTGCCAAACAGGAGTGAGGCACCCCCCTCAGGCCTCCTAGAGGTTACAAGAAGCTGCAGACATGGGAAGACCCTATTGAAAGGCGTATGCCAAAATCAAGCTTCTGAAGATTGTTCTGGAAATTACTGTTCTGGCCACCTGAGCCCATTGGCAGCAGGTTCCTTGCCTCATCCACCTCTGTGTGAAGCCTCGGCAGGTGCCCTGGGGCAGAGCTTTAGCAGGGACCCTGTGACCGTCTTGTTTCTGCGGGGCTGCACAGATCCTCCCAGATCACAGGGTGTCCCTTTCTGGACACGGGCAGTGCGAACTGAAAGTTGATTTGTTCAAGGGGTGAAGCAGGGACCAGACGGGTGTAAAGGCATTAACAACCATCCGGGCTTGAGGCAGCTGACTGACTCTGGCTAAATGGGAACCAGAGATTCCATCTTCAATCAAAATGTCCATTAGAAAGTCACCTGTAAAAGACGGATAAAGGAGACAGATGTTTTTAAACCTCAACAAAACACTAGGCAGCAGAGTTCTTTAATTGGTGCCTGTCTGAGTGTGTGTAGAATATCCACTTTACCAGGGACCATTTGCCCACAATGTTTCCAGGCTGAGTCCTTGCATTAGGCAGGTTACCTCATGTTTATCTGTACCTAATTCCCAGCCCAAATGCGCTGGACTATTTTGGCCCAGCCCACACTTGATCATTGCAAATGGCCACCAAATCCCTCTCCCCTTCTATTTACCCTGGAAGCAGCTTCTGTATTTTCATGCCTGCTCCCTAATATAAACACGGCTCTGATTCCCTAACTTTCTTTGGGGAATCCCTCCTCTGTGCTCATGTTTATCTGTGAAGCCAGTTTGGGAATATAGTGGGCACCACTATAATTTCTGGGGTTTTTGGTGAGGTCAGCTGGGGAGAGCTGGCATTACCTGGTCAGGTGGAGTGAGAAGTGAGGTTGCAGGCCCATCCCATGGGCCCCACCTGAGGCATCAAGCCTGGCCCCACCTCCAGGAAAGGATCAGATTTCCTTTTACAAGGATCCCCAAGTTACCTGTTTGTCTTTCTTTGGTTACTTCATTTTTCTTTGGCTGTCAGGAGGCTCAGAGATAAATCATATCTTATTCCAGGCTCCTGAAGAATTTTTCCTGATTTTCTAAATGGCTCAGGAAATCTCTTTTTGGTCTTACGTTTGGCTACTTTTATATGTTTTACTATTGCAAACTGGCTCAAATACATTCAGGAAGAGGTGAGGGGTAAGTCATAATCAAATATACCTCAAATGTACCAAACATATCTTCCCACTTCCATTAAAATGCAGCTACCTCATGGCTTGTTTGCTGGAGGATTGCCCCTGTATTAGAGAGCCGATAAAATAACCCCCAGCAAGGTTGAGACTGGGAGTGCTGAGTTGGAATGGACCACAGGTCTCAGGAAAAGGAAGAGATTGATTTTGTTAACTACCCCACCCAAGTCCTCCGCCAGTGCTTGCAACCCAGGGATGAGAACACCCACATCCAGGAAAAAGGATAAGGCTTCCTTGAGCTGAGATGAGAGCCTGCCTCTCCCAGCCCTGCTCAGCCTGGTTCTCTCTGCATGACTGCCCTACTGTGTCCTTGGGGCCGATGAAGCCGTGCCAGCCGACTAACAGAGGTCTTCTCAGGCCAGTATCTTGTTCCAAATAGGAAATTCTATTGGTGGTAATGTCAAAGGGAAATCTGAGACCCTAGCGGCCCAGGTCACCGTTCAGGTTCTGGGCTCAAGGTAAAGCCTCCGCAGTGGTATTGGACAGCTTGTTGCCAGCCTGCATCACACAGGTCCTGGGCTACAATGGGCAGAGCAGACTGGGAAGGGACAGGCTCACATGTTCAGGTGCTTAACCCAGCAAGAGGGAGAGAATGAAGCCCAAAGAGTATAATCATGGCTTCTCAGGTTGAGACCCCTGGCCTTACCTTCTGTATATTGCAGCCCTGTGTTTGTTCAGCCTCACCTGGAACATCTCCAGGGAAGCAGGATCCATTACCTGTAAAGAGTCTTGAGTCAGGTAAGACAGGGATGAGCAGGCAGGTGCTGAAAGTCCAGACACATAATGTCCTGAAATTCCCAGAACTCAAAGGACATGGTGAGGGAGCATTTGTGGGTTTATCACGCTAGAATGAAGGGAGCCCCCTCAGCTGTCTTCTGGACCTTTCAGACCCCACAGCACCTGGCGGGAGCTGGAAGGGTGCCCAGAGGCAAGTGAATGGCAGTGGTGGGCAAATGAGTTACCTCCCTTGGGAGTCCTGTGGCCTGCCTCAAGTGGGATGCCAAGGGCTGTAGCCATGAAGATCCATGAAAGGCAGGAGAAAAAATGCTGATTTGCCTCTTAGACAACTTCTCTGTGAAGTTGGAATTAGGTTAGGGGCACGGTGAAGGGCAGTGTCCTGATTTGCTGTGTTTGCTGATTGCTATGGCATAAATACTCCCACCACAGTCTACCTCAAACTGTTAATGAGAGGTCACTGAATAAGAGTTGGGAGAGATGCTGGTCCGAGCTGGCTCTGCATCTCACTGCGAGAGAGCATGCCTGGGCCTGGTTGCTGCTCAGATTCTAACCTGCTCTATAACTTCAGGCCTCGGTTTCCTCATCTATACAATGGGGTGAAGAATGGCCATCTTCATGTGCCCCATAGGGTCATTAGGAAGAAAGTAAGTGGAAGGACTTTGCCATTTTTTTGAGAACTCTTTAAAAAGAATAAAAAGGCTTTAAATTATCATTAATTTTAATCGTCTGAGGTGAAAGAGAGAGAGAGAGCAAAATGCACAATGAGTAGGACTAACATGACAGAACAGAGAGGTCTGGGTTTTGAACCCAAACCCCCAGGCTTGAGTCCGAGTTTGCGGCCTGTGTCTCCACCTGTGAAGTGTGGGCCCCACTGCACACCCTGACTGCCCCCTGGGGTGTGCTGAAACCCAGGGGGATGAAAAGCACGTATTTCCGAGTGCTGCACACAGGGGAGAAGGAGACAGTGTGTTGCTCCGACAGAAACGACAGAAAAGAGGAGCAGCCCAACCATCAAAGGGACGGTTTGTGCTCCAGAAAGCTAATCCCTAATTGTTCCTTTCAGTTCTAAAGAGACAGGAGCCCACAAGAGAAGCCAGCAGCTCATCCTTCATGTGACTATCTAAGCCCGAACCAGGAAGAGGAACAACTGTACATACACAGGCTAGAATTTGAATACCTAATTTGACGAGGCATATAAATTGGCAGTTATTCAAATGAGTACATTTGCATCTATAGGGTTTAAGGCTACATGATAATTTCTTGGTCTTTTTTCCATAGTGCAGAATAAGGACTTTAGATCACAAGGGATTGAAAGGCAGCTGAATGGGGCCCAAGACTGACGTCTGGGTGTGCCAGGACTTGAGTGTGGGGTGAGCACCCAGGGGTGTTGAGCAACCCTCCCTGGGGTGGTGAGCTGGTGTGGCAGTCACTTTCTTTAGCATCTAACTGTGGCTTCCTGGCTCGGCAGTGCTGGCCAGGGCACCTCCTTCTGCCTTCGTTTCAGAAGCCTCCAGGCTGGTTCCTCTAGGTCCCAGCAGATCAGAGCTCTCTGCTGCATTCTAATACCTGGGAGTACGTCAGAAATGCGTATTCTCTGGCTTACCTCAGATCCTCTGAGTCAGAAACAGTTCGTTCTAAAAAACGCTTCAAGTGATTCTGATTCTGATTCTGTGGCCCATAATGAAGGCTGCCAGGGCTCCACCTATTATGCCCGAGTTCCAGACAGAAAGATCCTGAGAGGAAGGAAGGAAGGAAGGAAGGAAGGAAGGAAGGAAGGCAGGCAAGCCATCTGCCCCTGAGACAGTCCCTTTTAAGGGGCTTTCTTGGAGTTCCCACCCAATGACTTCCACTTTCAGCCCCTTGGGCCACCAATAGCTACAAGATAGCTTGGGATACGTAGCTTTTTCGCTAGGGAGATTACTATCCCCCAAGTATAAGGATTCTGCTATGAAAAGAGGAGCATGGATACTGGATAAGCAACAGAAATCCCTGTTGCAGAAGGAATAAATGGGAGAAACTAACATCTTTTTTGCATTAAATTTTACTTTTTAAAAATTAAAAAAATATTGTACACATTAGCAAATGAGGTCAAGTTATTAAGGAAACCACGAGAGTCTGAGGTAGAAGTCATTTAGCTGCAAGGAACAGAAAGCCACGTGACTGCTGTAAGTGAAACCGGATTTATTGTAAGACTTCACAGTGACACCCCAGGAACCAAAGGCAGGACACCGGTGGGCCTGGGGGAACCCGATTCGTGGTTTTCTCTTTCATTGTCCCTCCTCTGATCCGAACAGTCTGCTGGCTCCGATTCCTGCTGACTTCACATGCCTCAATTCTCTCTCTGCGTCGTCCTTACATATAGGGCAGAAACTGTCACCTTTCCCTTGCAGCTCAAATGCCAGTGGGGATGACCCGAAGTCTCCAGGAGCCAATTCCCAAATCCCAGGGATCGAACACATAGAGAAAACTTCTTTCTCACTCCCTCCACTCTGGGTCCTTTCCAGGAAGGCTCTGGGCCAGACAACATAGGAACTATCCTTGACACCTGTTTACACATTTCTTTTCTTCTCCCAAAGACTTCAATGTCAAAGACAAGGAGAACTGTCCCTGGCCCCAGTGTCTCGTCACTGGCCTCCCTGGGAGACCAGACTGTGGTTTGGCATCCGCGCCCTGTCCCCGGGGGGACGTGCGCGTGTTGAATGCTCCAGGGAGTGGGGGGACTGTGGGTGCACAGGATGAGAGCAAGGGCACGAGGGAGAGCTGCTGGCACCGGCCGAGCAGAAAGAAACAGAACCGAGAAAGTTAAGAAAACTGACGGAGGTGCGAGGGATTCCAGCCAATGACAGAACTCGTGTAAAAAAAAATAGCACTTGGACTTTAATTTTCCAACAGCTGAGAGTAAGCAAGACTTAACAGTAAAAAAGCCAAGAAGAAGCTTGAGGCCCCTACACATAGCTGGATAAACCAAGCCAAGCTTAAAAAGTGAATTTCATTTCATTGAAGTGCCCCTGTACGCTCTTTGCCCATAGAGAGATTTCGAAAAAATAATTTGATTTGCATAGTAGTAACATGTACAAATTATTTAAAACTATTTAAAAATATGATTAATTTCTGGTTTATTTTTCCAAACCAATTTCTTTACAATAATTTCTCATGAGTGTATATATATATCCCCGAGGACACTTTTAAGTTATTTTTCTGTAGAAAATAGAAAAGAACTCTGTTCACCTCTTATGTTACCGTAGTGAAGCATCACTAACAATTTTGTGACCAACACCACCGGCAGGGACCAGAAGGCAGAGTAAGAACTCCCAGCCTCCTGTCTGCCATAATAATGATGTAAACTTGAAGAGAGTGGTGCCCACTTCCACCCACATTAAAGTTGTAACGCACAGAGCTGGTGAGTGTGTGGTAAAACACACATCCTGTCCAACTAGGTAGCCCCATCATAAACTCCTTTGGAAAGGAATTTAACAATGCATTGCAAGAACCATAAGAATGGTTTTTGCCCTCACCCTAGGAATTTATCCTAAGGAAATGATACCCCACCACCACCAAAAAGAGAAAAGCTAAAATGATATGTGTTATAAATAAACACCTTTATTAAAATGAAGTACTGGAAGCATGTATTTTCTTACTTTTCAGTTTAGACTAAGCAGGAGACATTATTTCCCCTACACTGGGTAGAAGGATTGGCACGTAGGAAGCAGAAGTTCATGGAACTCGTATTAACTGAATACCAGTGACGGCCTACCCCTAGGTGGGTAGCATCACCCCTTATAGCAAAGGCTCAGTTACCAGTGGAGGCTCACTATCCAAGTTACTGGGTGTGGCAGGATTGATTTCCAGCCCAGTGTTTTTCAAAGAGCTGCAACGCACTTTATTATTCTTGGAAAACTCTGCCCTTGGCATTGAGGCATCCCATCTGGGGTTCCGTTCAGTTTTGAAAGGCGAGAATATCATATCATTCAATACCTTACCAAAGTGAACTTTCCAAAGGAAAAAAAAAATCCCAGGTTTAAACACATGGAGTTTTTCCCTTCTTTCCCCCATCCTTTTATTATGCACTTTATATTCTCTAAGAAGTTTGGACTCATTAATTACAGTGGTGGTAATTATAACCCACTTGTACTTCTGCAGAGCCCTTCTGAGGAGCTGAGAGTCTTTCATAAATATGACCTCATTAATCGTCCCAGCAGCCCTTCAGGTAAAAGGCAGCTACTGTCCTCAGAGGCTGGGGCTCCAGGGCTACCTGGGCTGAAACTGCAGGTGCTCTGGGGCCAGGCACCTGGGCTGCCTGGAGCCCTTTGTGGGACAGCCATAGCCTGAGGCATTGATGGCTAAAGGCATCCTGGTCCCCCGCTTCAAGTCATCAAACTTTGTTGGACTTCCGAAATCAGAGCCCTCGGCCTCCAGGCCATACCCACAGGGCTGAGGTTCTTCCAAGTTCTTCAAATTCCTTCCCTCCTTGACCTCAATCAAATTGTAGAGTCTGAACTGTATGTTTTCAGGTAACTTGAGCAGCGTGGCCTCTCCTGGGTTGCTGTCTTGTCTTGCAAGTGATTTTCTGTGTCATTTATTCCTTAAAAGCATAGTCTGGTCTTCTCCCCACTGAGAGCCTCTTGAGGGAGGGAAATCTCTCCCTCACATTCCATGACATTCAGTGACTAGCACAGGGTTTGATATACAGTTGGGAGTCAAGAAATGCTGACTGATGGGCAGATGGGGTCCTGAGTGGCTGTCCTCCACGGAGCACCCACAGGGGAGGCAGATGCCACTGCTGCCTCTCCCACTCCCGTCTCACTCCTTGGGCTGCCCCTGAGCTATAAGCACATCTGCTGCCCTCCAGGTGCCTGATTTTCACATCTCCAGATCTTACACGGCCTGGCCCTTACCTCTCTTGCCAGGCTTGCCTGTAATACCCAGCCGTGCTCTCCTTCTCGCCTCTGCTCAAATGCTACCTTTCAAGTGAAATCTTCCCGAGCCTGTCCTCCTCTATGAAAAATCACGCTACAACATACTGCACACAAAATGCTCCACATTGTGGTTTTTCCACTTCCTGGATTCAAGGCCTTGGATAGATCCCTACGCCTCCAAGCCTCTGTGTCCTTGTCCTTCAGTAATCATGACACACCAACTGGTCAGCTGGCTGAGTGTGTCGTGAGCACTGAAAGAGAACACTAAGTGCTCAGGGCTTAATACTGCTCATATTTCTGTCCTGTCTGCTGCATGGGAGGTGAGGTGGCACCTAATTTTTTATTGGGATGG
Organism: Tonatia bakeri; assembly: GCA_004024845.1. NCBI lineage: Eukaryota > Metazoa > Chordata > Mammalia > Chiroptera > Phyllostomidae > Tonatia > Tonatia bakeri. The sequence continues at coordinate 112,068 of PVIA01003345.1, forward strand.
AATGATCCCAAATACCTTTTCTTAAAAAGCTTACCAAGTGACTCTGATGTTCAGCTACATTTAGGGACCACAAGCCTAAACTACATTCTTCTGTGAGAGGTGAAATTGGGTTCCAGGAAGGGGAGCAAAGGGAGGGTTCTGTCCAAGGTTAGCACCATGAGTAAGGGTTGGAGCAAAGGTGAGATGCACAGAGCCCAGGGTCGGAACAGGCCTTCCATGTCACCCAACCAACGACATACCTGATACTCAAATCCCACCAAATATTTGATATGCCTGACCACTCTTCTTAATTTTTCTTTCTTTGATTCTACTCACACAAATAAAGTATGCTTGCTTTCTCATTGTAAAACAATCACTGCAAAGAAAGTAGAGTTTCCCAGGGGCATAGCTCAGTGGCTTCAGGAGACACTACAAAGTTCAGGGCAGCCTGGGTTTTTTGACCTCCTTCCTCTATCCCAGCTGCACAGCCAGCCCCTAGCACTGTTTCCTGTCCAGCTGGAAGCTCACTGTCTTGGTGTGAGCAGAAATCAGTAGTAGAAAACATTCATTTCTTTTTTATCCCCTGACATCAATGGAAGGCATAATGGAAAGGCCATCGGCCTCAGGAATCAGACAGACCATTGTTCAAACCCAGCTCCACCACTGGCCAGCTCTAAGACCTGGGGAAAGTTGTTAAACCTTGCTATTCTTGCTTTCTATTTCTATAAAATAGGCAGAATTGATTAAGATTAGGAACATAGTTTAGAATATACTTGCCAAGGAATTATAGTCACAATTACTATTATAATCATTTCAAGTGGCTCAGCAACCATCTCCTGGAACCAAGAAGGAAACTTTTTTCCCAAGCTCAGCTACTCACAAAAACAATCAGCCATTTCCTGCCTAGGATCTCAGCCACCATGAGTTCTTTGCTATGTGACCAATGGAAAACAGAGATGGGGTCTTTGCTATCACCAGTGAGTCAAACTCCTTTACAAATGAGGAAACTCAGTCTCGAAGAGGGAATGTGATTTGATCAAGGTACTCCAAAAATTTGGTTATAAAGCTAAGGTTACTACCTAGGAAATTTTTGGCACCATTTCTTCTTCTGGGCTCATTCCCTTCTGATCCAGTCTTCTCGTAACTGATAGGAAGCTTTCCTTAAGCTCAAAGACTCAGTGCAAAGTAGTCTATAACCACCCCTGCTCCTCCCCCTTCATGCCTCTTCTTCGTGTGCTAGGAGGCCAGATTATGCATCAAGAATCCTATCTCTGTTGTGTGACCTTGGGCAAGCCACTGTCCATCTTTGGGCCTCTGTTCAATGAGGAGGTTGGAATACCTGATCTCCAGAGTCATTTTCACTCTGGCAGTCTTAGACTCTGTGCAGGTAGAGCCACATCTGTAGCACTCCAACCTCAGGGTTGGACCATTCCCAGGTTTACTGCAGCCCATGGTGACAGGGGAGCATTCCCTTCTACTGATGCATGGAGGCTTTATATCCTAATCACTGAGCTCAAGAGATATGGGGCAGGCATGAGGGTACCTTAATGCCATGTCGTGTGCACCATGAGTTTATGCCACAACTAACCATGCTCTCACCAATACAGAATTAGTTGGAAAGACTACAGTCTTGCTGTTGGTCCAGAATGCAACGCCCCTCCAATTTCTCTCAAATCCACATGGGTTCCTGCTGGGACCCTCAGGAAAATCACTGTGTAGTTGAGGCTCCCCTGGCATGTCCAGTATTGGGTCAGTAGCTATTAAGAGCCAACTCTGGAGGCAGCCTAACCCCCTTCCCCCCACACACACATACTGCTTTGGGTAACCTCCAAACCCCTACCTCCCACCCCACCTGAATCAGCATTTGGAAAGGAACAGAAGCAGCTCCTACTGGGGCCCAAGTGACTTCCTGGACAGGCAGCCACATCCTTCCAGCACTCCACGCTCCCCTGGGGCCACACCTGCAGAAGGATGATAAGGGGATTGGATTCTCTAGCCACACCAGAGGCGCAGTCCAAAGATCCAGAATGTTTAGCTGTGTTTACCCACAATAATCAGCTTCTCAAAGACATGTCGCTGGGCAGCTCCTGCTACATTGATTATGTCGCCTTGTATTTTTAGTCCCTGGGGGGAAACAGCTCTGATTAATATTTCACAACACAGTTATGTGTGTATGTGTGTGTGTGTGTGTGCACGCATATATATTCCTTTCTTCATGTTGTTGCTTTTCTCTCTTTTAATTTTTTTCTCCTCCTGAGCCCCTGAGAGCCTGATGGAGAGACACGGAATATTTTACTGTCTCTTGTGTCTGCCTGCTCCAGTAATCAGCGGACTCAATCACGCTTGCAGTGTTTTTATGAATTAATAACAGGCACTTTGGAGAGCTGGCGGGGGAGGCAGGAAATGCAATCTATAGAAGCTTAATGAGCGCTGTGGGGAACAGCTACCTCGCTGTCTCCAACCTGCCATGCTGTGCTCTAAATCATCGTGTCTGAGATTACCTGCTTCCAGACAAGCCTGGGCGGCTTGTGTGGGGCTCCTGAGTGCCCTCTGTCCCTGCCCAGTTCTCCCAGGAAGAGGGGTCTGAGACAGGCAGCCACAGAACACCTCCATTTTAATTGGAAAAGAAAGGGAGACAGAGGATTTGACTTGGCTGGAGAAATAGTCCTGCCCCTACAAGTTCTTTGCATTTGTCATTTTAGACTAGATGGGTGAGAAGGGGTAAGAGTAGGGCAGGAGGTGTCCACAGTGACCCCAGCAGGTCCCCATCCATAGGTTGAGAGTAGGGTTCTGGCCTGAGAATCTTATTCAGTCACTTTAGAGATTTGTTCTTATTTGGGTACACCAGGACAAGATTCTAAAGGAATGAGGCCGACGAAAGTCCTAAGGACTCAAACTGTATGAAATACCACTTTCTAAAAAATACTTTCAATCCATCATGGTTTGACCCTTGGTCCTACTGTGAGAATGACCAACCCCCAGTTCACACCACATGGCAGTTCATCATTTCAGTCCTACAACCCCAAGCCCCATTCACAAGACCCATCCGCCAATCATGTCCTTGGATGTTAAGGCAATGCCAGTGGCTACAAAAGTTCCTAAATGTTTACTCTCAATTTCTTTGTATTCTGGTAACAAATGGTTCACAAACAGGCTCTGATCCTTATGCCACACTTTGAGTAGTGTTGATTCAATTTCAAATCCACACACTTAATTCATGCAGGGAAATAGAATAACCAAATAAACCAAGTGCAGGTACCAAGGGTCAGAGTAGTCTTTATCAGCAGGATGGTGGGTAGTCAGATTGTAACCAGACAGTTGTACTGGAAGTAAGCCATATGTCAACCTTCCTTCCTTCCTTCCTTCCTTCCTTCCTTCCTTCCTTCCTTCCATCCTTCCAGCTTTCCTTTTCTTTCTTTTTTAAATTTTGCAAATGTCAAAATTATTCTGTTCTCTCTACACAAACGCAGACAGAACAGTATAATGATACCTCCTCATGCACCCATTACTAACCTTCAATCATTAAGTTGAATATTTATGACCTTACCTTCCCTGCAAGGACAGGTCTCCCCCCATCAGGTGCCATGTGCCCAAAATGCTGGAGATCAATGTGTTTGCCGGACCACCCTCTTTAGAGGTGCTGTGCAGCTCACCCCCTTCTGATGGTCCAGGTTTCTCCCAGGAATTACCTTCCTCCCCAGTCTTTCTCACTGAGAGACAACCTGGCCATAGAGGTGGGAAAGGTCCTTCAATTACACATTCACAAATAATCCTTGGGTTCCCACTGTGGAATATGTCTAGTCTCATTCATTATATTTTGAGTCTTCCTCATTCATTCTCATGCAGTAACTTCCAGAACCTGGGGAAACAGGAAGGCAAGAGCCCAAGGATCAGTGTGTGCTTTCTCTGGGGCTCAGAAGCTCCTGCTGTGAGACCCACTATTATATACAGCACACAAACTGCCAGGTCACTCTGTTCACACTTGGTACCAGGTACTATGCTGGGCAGTAGGGCTACGAACAGAAAAGCACCTGTGCCTGCCCACCTTGGCCCATCTTCCAATGAGAAAATGCACGGAATGTAGGAGGAGAGTAAACACTGATCACCTGGTGAGTTGGGGAATTAACCATCCACAAAGATGAGGTCAGGGGGAGAAGGAGACAGAGAGTGAGAGAGGGATGTACAGGTAGAAAGATGAGGGTAGATGTATAGATGGAAAGGAATATGTGTGTAGACAAACAACATACACACATGTGTACATACACCACTTGACAAGCAGAGGCAGGTTAGAGAGCGAGGGGCTCAGAGAAAACCTGAGCTGGTATAGATGACAAAGCAAGGGGAAGGCAAAAAGGGGGAGGGGAGCAGGTGGGAAGATCTAAGTCTTACTGAGCTGTCAGGGTGGGTCTAGCACAGTGTCAAGGACACATCTTACATGTGCATCCTAAGTTCTTAAGAGCACAGTTCACTGAACAGGTTTATAGAAAACTATAGATCTCAACTTACGAACAGCATCCTTGTGTAGCAGTCCCCTCTTCTCACAAGCAAGCACTGCTTTTTGCCAAAATTTCTCCCAAACCATCACCTACCATGCTAAGGACTTCTTTCAAAGCCAGGTGTTCTTGAAAGAGATGGACTTGCTGTCACCACTCACTTTGTTCCCAAAATGTGGTCCCCAGACTATCAGTCTTGGCATTACCTGGGAGTTGCTGAGAAAGGCAGATTGCCAAACCCCTTCCAAAACCCCAAAGTCATTAGTGAGCGCATTCGAGGGTGAGGAGTGCCGGCCTATCACATTCTTGGGGGCCCCTCCTGAATACCTGCTTCTCTTTATGATCTCCCCTCTCTCCTGAGCCTGGGGTTGGGTAGTTTGCTACCAGCCTGGAGAAGTCAATCTCTTGGCCAGGCTCTCAGGGGCCCAGAGGTAATGGCTTCATATTGATGTCTCCCAAATGCATTTTAGTGAAAATACCTTAAAGATCTAAAAGCCTTGAACATCCCAGAGAACACATTTCTAATGATACAATTTAAGGTTCCTTGATAAGCCTTGACAACAATATTTCTAGATAGAAAAGGTAGCAATATTCCCGATATTGCTTACATTCTATTGTGTAATAATAACTTGTATTTGTGGAGCATCTTAATTTTACATGCATTTATTTCTTGTAGTCTTTATTGCTCCTGTCACCTGAGAGGTAAGCAAGGCAGCTTTGGGGACCCATATTTTACTGTGAAGAACTGGATCTCAGAGAAGTTAGGAGATACGCCGGCAGTCACTCAGCTGCAGAGAAAGGCAGGCACCTCCCACCAATGTTGGGCTCCATTTGTGTAGAGGATCACGCTGCAGGGGAATCTTTCCAGAAACAACTGTGTGCAAACTGAAGTTTAGTTTTAGTTTTTCATTAGAATCTTAGCCGAAGACTTTCACTCAAGATGGGGGCAGAGGTAGTAGACATGACTCGCTTCCTTGCACAGCCACATCAGAATTACAGCTGGACTACAGAACAACCATCACTCAGAACCACCAGAAATAGAGCTGAATGAAAGTCCTACAACTACAGAACTGAAGAAGAAACCACATCAAGACTGGTACGAGGGGCGGGAACATGGGACAGACTGGTGCCACATCCACACACAGAAGGTAAAAATTGGGAGGGATATCTTTAGAGTGGAGGGGGGGGCGTCATAGCCCCACACCAGGATACCCAGCCCAGGGTTCCAGTGCCAGGAAGATAAATCACTGTAACTTCTGGCCATAAAAGCCAGAGTGGATTGAGGCTGTAGAAGACAAACTTCTAGAGTCCCAGGCAGTTCCTCTTAAAGGGCCTTGCACAGACTTACACCCTCTGAGCTCCAGCGTGGGAGAAGCAGACTGAAAGGTAACAGAGGCATATGGGGAGGAACTAAAGTGTCTGGCATCAGGGTAAGACCTGGGGACAGCTTTCTCCCAGGCAGAAGTGCTAGCAGAGGCCATTTTTCTTTTTCTGAGCCCTCCCCGCAGAGAGCCACAAAGCCAGCTGGCAGGGGCCATATCTAAGACTTCATCCACCTGGCTCACACTGTTTGCCCCACCCTGGTGATTCCCTGAGGCCCTGATCCACCCAAATTTCAGGGCCACCCAAAATGTTTTCAAAGGCTTTTCCATAAAAATGGCTTGTCTTGGTTCATGCTTCATATTTTCCTCTTACACAAGTAGCATCTGGCCTCAGCCCCATGCCTATTTGTAAGCAGCCCCAGGCCTGGCACTAGCGGCAGCTGGCCTTGGTTCACAGCTTGAACTCTCATGGGTACCTATAAACCCAGCACAAGTATCAGACAAGTGAAGACTGTTGTGTAGCTTTTGCCAGGTGGCCTTGGTCAGAACACAGGTGGTAGCTGATCTTGGCCTACACCCCCTGGGAGGTGACAAAGTAGATAGTCAGAGTTTGTATACCCTGTGGACAGCTACAGACCACATTGGAGCCCTACCACCCAACCACCTTCACAGCAACACACTCAAGGAGTGGACTCAGCAGGCACCAAATCCCTGCTGAAGCAAGTCCTGCTTTGTGGAGTGGTCCCCTGTACAGCTGATCCTTCATGGTAGTTGGAGGTCAGTGGTCAGTGGTCACAGCCAGCCCTTAGTCCTTGCAGCTGATCAGCCTGGATAAATTCCTCCCATTGACCTGCCAACAGCAATCAAATCTCAACTGCAAAAGGAAGGTATACACAGCCTACTCAATGGGCACACCTTGAGTACCCAGTTTGGGTCATAGGAGAAGCTGTGCCACTGGACCCTACAGGATACTTAATACATTAGGCTCTCTTCCAAGACATGGAATTGTAGCAGCTCTGCCTAACACATAGAACCAAACACAGGGAGGCAGCCAAAATGAGGAGACAAAGAAACATGGCCCAAATGAAAGAACAGAACAAAACTCTAGAAAAGGAGCTAAACAAAATGGAGACAAGCAATCTCCTAGATGCTGAGTTCAAAACACTGGTTATACGGGTGCTCAGTGAACTTAGTGAGAACGTCAACAGCATAAAAAAGGGCATGGAAACCGTAGAAAAGAACCAGTCAGAAATGAAGGATACACTAACTGAAGTGAAAAACAATTTACAGGGAATCAACAGTAGAGTGGATGATGCCAAGAATCAAATCAATGATTTGGAACATAAGGAAGAAAAAAACAAACAATCAGAACAAGAAGGAAAAAAAAAGAATAAAAAAATGAGGGTAGTATAAGGAGCCTCTGGGACAACTTCAAGCATACTAGCATTTGCATCATGGGAGTGCTGAAAGGAGAAGATAGAGAGCAAGAAATTAAAAATCTATTTGAAAAAATAATGACAGAAACTTCCCTAACTTGGTAAGGAAATAAACATATAAGTGCAGAAATCACAGAGTGTCCCAAACAAAATGAACATAAAGAGGCCAAGATACATCATAATTAAAATGCCAAAGTTAAAGACAAAGAGAGAATCTTAAAAGCAGTAAGACAAAAGTAGTTAGTTACCTAAAAGAGAGCCCCTGTAAGACTGACAGCTGATTCCTCAGAAGAAACTTTGCAGGCTAGAAAGCATTGGCAAGAAATATTCAAAGTCATGAAAACCAAGGAACTACAACTAAGATTACCCAGCAAAGCCATCATTTAGAATCGAAGGGTAGATAAAGAGCTTCCCAGACAAGAAAAAGCAAAAATAGTTCTTCATCATCAAATCAGTATTATATAAAATGTTAAGGGTCTTCTTTAAGAAGAAGATAAAAATTGTGAACAACAAAATGGCAATAAATTAATATCTATCAATAATTGAATCTGAAAAACAAAATAAGGGAACAGCAGAACAGAAACAGACTCATAGATACAGAGAACGTTTTGACGGTTGCCGGATGGGAGGAGGGTTGGGTGATGGGTGAAAAAGGTGAAGGGATAAGAAGTACAAATCGGGGCTCTGTCGCACAATGGATAGCGCATTGGACTTCTAAGAAGTACAACTTGGTTGTTACAAATAGTCATGGGGTATAAAGTACAGCGTAGGGAATATAGTAGCAAAAGAATATATATACATGACTCACGAATATGGACAACGGTGTGGGGATTGCCTGAGAGAGTGTGGGGAAGTCTAACTGTAGGGGAACAAAGGGAAAAAATTGGGACAACTGTAATAATGAAAACAATGAAATATAATTTAAGGTTTTTAAAAAGAATCTCCTCCTAAAAGCACAAGAGTCAAATGTACAGTTCAGTACAAATATTCTTTCAGGTGTAAACTAGGAGGAGGGCACCGGATATGACTGATATCCAGCGCCTACCTTTGGGAGCTCTCATGCTAGGGCTTCATGTTTTAAAAGCCTCTGGTGGGGCAGAAATATGTGCTTACATCACACCATTACCATAAGAAAGCAGAAATTTCCCTCTTAAAAATGAAGTAAGAAAAAAATCTCAACTGCCAGACCTCACCCCCATCCTCAGCCAACAGGTTTTTCCCATGATGCTTCTGGCCCTGAGTCACTAGAAGCTGGCGCGGGCACCTTTCACAGCTCAGCTCAGCCTAAGAGCTCCTTGTGCAAAATCTAACTTCTACAAAACACGAAACCTCCTCTGTTTTGTTGCAGCAACACATTTAAATTACGTAGCTTTTCTCAAATTGGATTTAAGGTGGTTTCACTTCCCTTTGCTCTTCTAAACAAAAATTACCTTTCCTGTTCCCCATTTCCTTAGAGCCTTTCAAGTGATTTAAAGCTAATCAATTAAACCACTTTGCATTTAGGAGGATTTTACAATATTATTATAATATTTTACTCCTCCCCAGGAAAATATGCCTTTCTAAATTCATCACTGCCCCAATTTAGCATTTCACAAAATTCGTGTGTGTGGAGTATTAGTAAGGGTTTCATGAAAATTTCTCCTGGTCACTGGGGTTGGGAAATCCTGGATGCTACTACTACGGGTATTTGCATCTTCGCATATTCAAGGCTCTGAGAAGTCATGCAGGACAGAAAACTCTTTACAGTTAAGTCAGCATTTACCAAACTTCTTTGGGCACAGAGCCCTTACCTTAAAAATCCTAGAATCTAATGCTGGATATTTGGTCAAAACCTGGTAATTGACTCTTCCCCAGGGAAAATTCAGGTCCGCAAACAGGTGAGTCAAGATTTCCTCTGTTCCTCAAGTCACCCTGCACTCCAGTCACTCTCCTAGGCCTCTTAGGGTCTGCTGCAGAAGCAGCAGAAGGCCCCAGAGCTCCCTCCTGCCTTCATGTGCTATGTGACCTGTCTAGTCACTCAGCCTTTTCCATCCTCACCCGTGAGATAGGAAGATAGTTTCTGCCTGTTGTGTCTCGTGGGGCTGTGGGGAGGCCCAGGAACGAGCTGTGTTTCTAGAGTACCAGCACACACATCGCTCTGGCTTCCACGGAGACCTGAGAACAGGTGGTTTCACTTTTTAATTTTATTTTTCAATTACAGCCTGCATTCAATATTGTTTTGTATTAGTTTCAGGTGTACAGCATAGTGGTTAGACAATCATGTGCTTTACAAAGTGTTTTCCCCAATATTTCCACTACCCACCTGGCACCATATGTAGTTATGACTATATGATTGACTACATTTCCTGTGCTGTACTTTACATCCGCATGACTGTTCTGTAACTACCGATTCGTACTTCAAATCCCCTCACCTCTTTCACCCAGTCCCCCAAGCCTCCTCCCCTCTGGCAACCATGAGTCTGTTTTCTGTATCTTTGAGTCTGTTTCTGTTTTTTAATTTATTTTTTATTGGATTGCACATTTAAGTGAAATCATATAGTATTGGTCTCTTTCTGACTGACTTATGTTACTTACCATATTACCCTCTAGGTCAGCAATTTTCAACTGGTGTGCAGCAAGAATTTTTAAAACATGCAGTACCTGATTATTTAGTCAGGAGCACTGACCTCTTTTCTCTTAGCTGTCAAATTTAAAACGTGACAACAGCCAACACAACAACAGCCATCTGGTGTGAATGAATCAAAATTATACCTGCTTTACTTTTGTCATATTGGCAAAAAATACATTTTTTGGTATGCCACAGAATTTTAGTAATTAGTTTATGTGTGCCATGAGATGAGAAAGGTTGAAAATTGCTGCCTTTGGTTGTCAAATTAAAAAATGGTATGGCCAACACAATTACCTTTAGGTGTGAATGCCCTGTCTTGATCCATAAATACATAGGTCATATAATAGAGTTACATCTTATTGGTCATGTCGCATAGTAAGGTTGCATCTAATTGGCTAATTCTTGGTACCAGAAATCCTTATATACAAATATAGGCATTTGATTTTTCAATAAGTCACTATGGAGCAAAAAGGGAAGGTAAATACTACTTTTATTTTTTAACTCAATCAAAATTTTGTGTTCCATGAGATGAAAAAGACTGAAAATTGCTGCTCTAAATCTATCCATGCTGTTGTAAATGGTAAGCTTTCATTCTTTCTTATGGCCAGCCAATCTTCTATTGTATATATGTACCAATTTTTTTATGCACTGATCTATTGATGGGCACTTGGGTTACTTCCACATCTTGGCTATTGTAAATAACACTGAAATAACTATAGGAGTGCATATACTCTTTTGAATTAGTGTTTTGGGTTCCTTTGGATATATACCCACAAATAGAATTGCTAAGTCATAAGACAATTTCATTTTTAATTATTTGAGAAAATTCCACACTGCTTTCCACAGTGGCTGCAGCAGTCTGCATTCCCACTGACATGGCACAAGGGTTCCCTTTTCTCCACGTCCTCGTCAGCGTTTGTTTGTTGACTTATTGACGATGGCCATTCTGACAGGTGTGAGGTGATATCTCATTATGATTTTAATTTTAATTTTTCTGATGATTAGCAATGCTGAGCATCTTTTCATATGCCTATTGGTCATCTGTATGTCCTGGTTGGAGAAGTGTCTGTTCAGGTCCTCTGCACATTTATTAACGGGATTTTGTGTGTGTGCATGCATGTGTGTGTGTGTGTGTGTTGATTGTATGATGTCTTTGTAAATTTTGGATATTAGCCCCTTATCAGATGTACCATTGGCAAATATCTTCTTCCATTCAGTAGGTTGTCTTTTCATTTGGTCAATGGTTTCCTTTGCTGTGGAAAAACTTTTTAGTTTCATGTAGTCCCATTTGCTTATTTTTTCTTTTGTTTCCCTTGCCTGAAGAGATATATCAGGAAAAAATATTACTAAGAGAAATGTCAGAGATGTTACTGCATATGTTTTCTTCTACGAGTTTTTTAAGTTTTCAACTGTTACTTTTAAGTCTTTAATCCATTCTGACTTTAGTCTTGTATATGTACAGTATTAAAAGGTAGTCTACTTTCATTTTTTGCATACATCTGTCCAATTTTCCCAGCGCTATTTATTGAATTGACTGTATTTACAGCATTGTGTGTTTCTGCCTCCTTTGCCAAATACTAATTGACCATGTAGGAGTGGGTTTATTTCTGGGCTCTTTGTTCTAAAAACAGGTGGTTTTGCACCATAGGATAGTAAGGGTCAATTCTGGCCTTTCCCCAGAATGGCTACTGTAGCTCCCGAAACTGGAGGTGGCATTATGACCACTTACTTCCCCTACAGAGACCAGTCTTGGCCATAACACCAGCGATCGTGCCTTGTAGTTGGTCTAGAAGTGGGACTAGGGCAGGCTGTTGGAGGGAAAAGCGGTGTGCCCCTTCAGCCAGCTTTCTGCTACCTTCCGCACAGTCCTCCCACTTTGGGAGGACTGTTGTTTGTTGTATCCTCTCCGGAGCCACACCTGTTGAAAGTCCGCACTGCCCTATTGTGTCTGCACGCACAAAAGCCTGGCTGTAGAAATCCCCGGGAATTTATTTTGGTTGCATGCACATACACCTCGTGTGCAATCAGATGGGGGTGGTGTTTATATCTCAGTTCTCTTCTGCAAAATGGAAAAAATACCGTGGAGCTATAAATGTGTGCATTTTAAACAGCCGCCCTTATGCACTGTGTATATAACTCAGCTGCAAGAAATTTAAACATAAACTGAGTTTTCTGAGATTGGATGGAAGAAAATTTGGCTATTGGCATCTCAATTATTTTTCTGTACCAAGTACCAAAATCAGGCATTAAAATGCAACACCTCCACCCCCAGGAAAAAAGAAAACACATACATATAGATACAGCCTAATTTTCTCTGGGGAAAAGGTTGCTGTTGTTGCTATGGCATGTTTTTGTAGCACAAATGTTGGCTCGCCACCCTGTTTTGCTCTTTTATATACACTCAAAGGGAAGCATCAGAGTGAACACACACTGAAAGTTCATAGCACTCTCCCCAGCCTTGCTGTGAGTTTCCCTTGCAGGAGAATCTGCTCCAGACTCCAAGGCAAACCCCCAGGAGCTGAGACTGCACAGTAGGGTTTTATTAATCGACACAAAAGAAGAAGGTTCTCTTGTCCCAATCCAAGTCTAAGAGCATAGCTGGGAGTAATTGTAAAAGATGAAGGTATGAATGAGGCAGAGTAAGGGGGGGGTTGGTGAAGACAGTGGGGACGAAGGGAGTGTGGCTGCTGGAGAAATGGACAGAGCTAAGGTGATGTCCACAGGGGTCAGGAACTATCTTGTGTGTGCCGGAAAGGGAGCTGGGCTGGATGGCTGGAGTGTGCAGGCTCTGGAAACAGATGGACCAGACCTTGAATTCAGACCTGGGAAAAGTGCTGGGGGAGAGGACTCCTTTCCCCGGGAGCCAGCACAGATGTCCACAGCAGCCCAGCCCTAAGTCCAGGTGACCCCCTCATGGTGGCCCAGGGGTTGGACCTTGCTGCCCTCAGCTGACATTTCTGATTCTCCTCTCCTTCATATATGGCTCAAAGGCCCTGGTACTCCAAAATTCCTCTGTTTACACTTGCCCTTTCGAAAAGCTCTGTCTTCTCCACCATCCTGGCTACATATTTACAGTGAACCCTGTTAGGGCTGGGGCACTAACCAGGTGGCATGGGAAACAGGACAGGGTCGGCCACAGTCCCCAACCACAACCCAGGCGAGAAGGCAAGTGAGCAAATGACCCACTGAGATACAGCCCAGTAGCCTGTGTCCTTGGGGTCTGAGCATTAAAAGGGACTTGCATTTCTGTAGTCTTGGATGCTGCTGGCTCCTGTGCCCTTCTCCATGAAGCAGCACAGCTGCTGTCCGGGAAGTCTGCGCTGTCGAGCATTCCCAGAAGGTCAGGGCTGTTTTGCAAGCGCACCTACAATCAAGGCTGGCGGAGCCCACGTACAGTTAAAGGGACCCCCTCCTGGGCTCCACAGCATCCTCTAAGTCATGTTGTCTTTGTCTTCTGTCTGTCGATTCCTACCCAGGCCGGAGGTCCTCTGCTGCTCTGTCTGTGCCCAGCGCCATGGCTAGGTCCTGGGAGCCTCAGAATGCAAGTATTCCTTACTGGTGAAAGAGAGGGTGCTTTTCCATTACAGTCTGTGGAGGCCCCTGAAGTGGGGCTGCTTGGATCTAGGGCCTCACACAGCTTGGCCAAACAGATTTACCGGCAGCCTCTCTCTGTGCCTCAGGTATGAGTTCTCAAGGGATTAGGCCAGCTAGCAGAGGGAGAATTTCCCTTTCGACGGCAGCGTCTTCCAGCAGCCCCTGAACTCACAGAGCAACAACACTTGCCAGTCATAAGACTGGCCTGCTGTGTGGCCCTACTGGGTGCCCAGTGCTCAGATTCTCAAGAATTGTGTGTTCTTTGGGCTCCAGAGTATCTCTATCAGATATTAAGTGGGAGGGTAAACATGTTGAGAATGGTAATTTTTTTAAAAGTCTGTCAACGTTTATAATATACATTTTTAAAGTTTGGAAATTACCAAAAAGTAGAAAAAACTTTTAAAACTTAAAACAACCCACTATAATCCCATGGACCAAAGGCAAATATTATTAGTGTTTTTCTGTGTTTCCTTTTGGTCCTCAGGAATGTTTTCTGGGTTTTGTTTTTGTTTTGTTTTTCTCCTGGAAGCTCCTTCTGCAACAGCAGCAGCAGGGGCTACACTGAGCTGTGTAGACACACAAGGAAGGACAAGGAGGAAACGTTTGAACAGAATCTGACAGGTTTTGGAACAGAGAGTAAGGAAAGACTGGGTCCAAGCTTCCTCCCTCTAGTCGTCAAAGACAGACTGAGGGAGGTACTGAGCTTTCTGGAGGAAGAAAGATCAGAAGGGAGAGAAGGGACTCTTCTCAGAGTGCCAAGCAGAGTTTGGATTCAGGCTGTGGGTCACAGATGCGGGGCCCCGACAATCACATCCCTGCTGTCTTCGAGCCAGGACAGCTGGCCCGGAACATGGGAAGCTGCTAACTGACGGTGTGAGAAGAACAGCGACAAGATCCTGCTAAGCACTTGCCCGCTTTTTTCCTTTCTTATCCTCTCCGCATGGCGCCCCTCTCTCTGACTGAGCTCCATGTCTCTGCATAGATGCAGCCTTTCAGAGAGGCCTCCAGGGTGTCCCATGCCCTCTCAGGGATGGCCACAGTGGCATCATCTCGACGTGCCAGGCCTTTGAGACCAGGCGCTAACCGTGCTGTGACCTGAGAGAAGGTTTGACTTGAGCCACATCAAGGGTCTCCATTCTTGCCCCAGGCCATCCTGCCTGTGCCACCACCACTCAGGCACCAAGAGGGGGCAGAACACTCAGGGTCTATTCCAGGGCCCGTTTTTGACCATCTGAATTAGTACTTGGAGAAGTCGTGTCCCACCTTAGGTTTGCATTTTTCATTTGGCTACAAACAATAAGAAGGTAGGAATTGGGTGAACCGGCAAAGCAGAATCAAAGATGTAGTCCAGGGGTCAGAGGAAAGGTGATGCTGCAAGACACCAATGGGCCGAGGTCCCCCTGGGGGTCAGCATTGCCCGTCTCCTCTCTGGGTTTGTTGGGCCACCGGGAGTGGCTGTTCTCAGACCTGCATGTGGAGGAGTGCATTAGACCCTGCCTCACAGCTCAGGAGCCCAGGGGAAGGGAAAGGGGTGCTCAGAACCAGGCTGAACTCAGGAATGGAGAAAAAAGGTGGGCAACCTGGGGGTGGGGGATGCCTCAGTCCCAGGAGGGGGACAGACCCAGGCCCTGGGCTTTAGATCAGACTTACTGCTTCAATGTCCCATCTAACCCTCAAAACAATCCTGCAAATATTATTATCCCCATTTCACCCATGAAGCCCTTCTAAGGCTCAGAGAGTGGAAGTGACCTACCCAAGGTCACCCAGCTGAAGGCGCCAAGTCTTCAAGTAAGTTTCACCTACCTCTAAATGCAGGCTCCTTCCAGATCTCTGCACGGTGGGGCTGGGAGAGAAGTCTAGGACTTTTGGGTGTGCACATGGCCCCCACCCTTCTCCGTCCTTTCTTATGTCAGCAGCGTGGTTACCCCAAAGCTCTCACCAGGAGGGAGAATTGATCTGAGATTGCCATCTGTGGAGGGGCTTCTGGACCGAGGAGACACTCCTCACAGGCAGGGGCAAGGGAAGCAGACTGCGGGTAGATGACAGCCAGACAGAGTGGCCGTGGGAGAGGAACAGGGCTGTCTGGGTCCCTTCCCACACCACCCCCTCCCCGTCGCCCTCTGCAACGGAGAGCTGAGGCTCGGGACCCCTGCCCAGACTTGGCATTGGGACTTCAGGTTCACCTCTTGTCACGCCATCCTTCCTACCTCCTCCTCCAGCACCCCCAACGTTCTTCAACACCCCTTTAAAAATTAAGGGTGCAGCAAAGGTGGGGGCAGCTCCTGAAACAGATAAGAGGTAATTGCCTGCCTGTGACTCCTCTTGATGTGAAAATGGGATTGGAATGACTCACTCTGGTTGAAAGGTTAGTTGAAGGTTATTACAGGAAAATTGTTATTCATACATTTTTTCTGTGGGCTGGATAGCCTAAAAGATTAAATTCACAGAGTGCATAATGACCCATCAGGGCAGACAATGGTAGGGGCGTCCCCAGGGAGGGGAGATAAGGGAACAGAGACTTCTCTGAATAATTCATGCTCCAGCAGACGTGGCACTAACAGATTACATGAGGCTTTTCATTAGAAAGGAGAGGAGAGAAGGCTCTTTGAAAGCAGCCTGGTATTTCTCAGCATTGCCAGCAGTGCTGGCCCCGCTTGCTGTGGCTTCAATCAGTGCCTGTCCCCACACCTTGGGGGCCCTGAGAAGGGGGTCAAGAGAGATAAGGAGCACCATTGTCACAAGGTGGTCTGAGTTACCTGGCCTCATCCTCAGTCTTGACACTCCCAAGAGGCTGAGGCCAGGTTCACTAAGTGGGGCTCTGGCTGTGTTTAAATGAAGATATATGTGGTTACGGGAAATGTTGATTGAGAGTGCTGTGACATGTTTTCTTCCCGTCCCAACCATACCTCTGTGCATAGTGTCGTCTGGTGATGGAACCGCAAGACAGAACTACAGGCTTTTGGGAAACAGAGGGCAGAGCCAGAATGTCGTCTCTCTGGGAAGGCCCCAAATTCTGTCCTGTGACCCTGACTGCCAGGGTAACCTGGAGCAAGTCCAGGCCCTCACTTGCACAGACCAATCAGAAAATAAGCTGTTTGCCAGCAGAGAGCTCTTGAGCTGGTGAGCCTGTGGCCATCCCCACTTCTCACCTGTGCAGCCCGGTGCCTGCCCAGGGGCAATGCACTTGGTCTACCTGGCATAAAGTCACACAGGTAAATTGCGACCTTTTTAAAGCTGGTGAATCTATTCTCTCTCCCACATGAAGGCTAACATGTACACTCAGTGGAAGCAGGTTGCCAAGGGAGGAGCAGGGCTGGAGTGGGAACCAGCACTCAGCCTCTGGGGAGCCTGCTTTGAACGTTCCAGTGCTCTCTCAGGCTGCCCCCTTTTTGACCGAGAGCCCACGGCCCACTCCAGGTCAGAGTGTCCCCTCTGAGGGGGCCAGGGGACTGGGCACAGCATTCTGAGGCTCATCTCACCTAGAACTCCCCTCTCCCAGCCCTCAGATGCCAGGCAGAGAGGATCAGGCCCATGTCTCTGGGACCCCACCAGACTTGATCTCTGACTGACTGCTCACTAAATTTCACCCATTGCTTTGCCTCTGGGCATTTCCTTGCAGTCACCACTCAGGGAGACCAGCAGTTACACTGACTTACCAAGTGCCTTATGGCCTCACTTCCCTTGATCGAGGCCCCCAGGTGGTGCGTTTGCCTGAGTGGGTGATATGCAGAGCTGAGGGCCTCAGACCAGGGCGTTCGTGTCACGCTGGGTCCAGATAGTCACAGCACAGGGCAGTGGAAATACAGGACCCCTCAGACAGAGGGAGGTCTTCAGGAAGGTGTCCAGCCCTGGGCTCCCAGTGTCAGCTTTACCCATTACAAACTGTGTGATCTTGGGCTTGTTGTTTCACCCCTGGGGCCGCAACTGTAAAGGGGTGTCAAATGGCACCTGTTCCCAGGGAAAGGCTGCCTGTGGTCTGGACTACTTTTCCACAGTGTGATGATCACTTTTCTGTTCCTCTGCTCACCTGTTCATTCATCCACTCATTCATCCCCTTTCCTGAGAGGCTCATTTCCTGGAGACTCTCAGGTGGGCACAGGCAGAGGACCCACCCCATGTGGGCTTGCCCTCCTGGAGCTCCCAGCACAAGGCAGAAGCCAGCACAGCAGCCAACCTTGACCTCTCCCTCCTTGATCCATAAAACCCAGAGTGGCGGGAGAGAGGCTGGGAAGGATAAAGGGACCCTGCAAAGACCACATTGGGAAGCACGTGAGGAATCTGACAACATGTATTCTTTCTAAATCTCAGGCAAAACACTGAGAGCACACACGGTCGTGGCCGGCATGGCTTTCTGGCCGGAAGAGATTTAGACCATCGTTTCTCGGACGAGGGCATGGAGGCCGTGCCAGGGGTCCGTGCTCAAGGCCACAGGTGAACAACTCACCAAGACCCAGTCCCCAGTCTTCTGCTTTTTTATCAGTCGCCAGCCCTGTCCAGAGGCCTGAGATAGTAGCGATCTGTTACTTAAGGGTTTTCATAAATTGCTTCTGCCATTTAAATGTACCTCATGGTTTGCTTTCAGTTTATGGAAGCTTAAGTGGGCACAGCATCTCAGGTAGGCGACTGCAGATCACGTGCTGTCGTGTG
This sequence comes from Tonatia bakeri, assembly GCA_004024845.1. Taxonomy (NCBI): domain Eukaryota; kingdom Metazoa; phylum Chordata; class Mammalia; order Chiroptera; family Phyllostomidae; genus Tonatia; species Tonatia bakeri. The sequence continues at coordinate 130,147 of PVIA01003345.1, forward strand.
CAGTTGGTGTTCGAGATAAAACAGCTGTTGTTGTAAGCCCTAATTAAATCCTAACTCAAGCAATTAATTTTGCGCCCTAATGCTTATGATTTGAGTATATGGATTCAGACTATCTTTTTCTCCTCCTCCCTCCCTTCCTCTTCCACAGCTACAGGAGGAGCAGCCACTTTTTGTCGGCCACTGTGCAGGCACATGTACGGATCCAAAACCAGCCACAATTCTTGTCCAAAACAACCATATTTATTGGGTAGAGAAGATAAGCAGAGCGGAAGATGTCCCCCCAAAGCGGGAGCAAGCGTGGGAGACCTGCAGACCTGGGCAGGGCCCCGCCACCAGCCCTGGCAGTCCTGTATCCTCGGCCACAATGCAGCTTCTCCCAGCCTGTCCCTATTCTGCATCTTGGCAGGTAGCGAGGGACTTGGGGACTCACCTGAGGTGGGCACAGGCAGAGGACCCACCCCATGTGGGCTTGCCCTCCTAGAGCTCCAGGAGGGAGGATGTAGCCCCCCCATTTCAAGCAGGATCCCCTGGAAATCTCCCCAGATAGTTGAAGAGACGTAACATATAGGAATTTTGTAAAATAAAATAGAGAACTTTAGGTAGCTTGATTCTTTCCAACTCGCCCTTATCTTTTGCCAAATTGAGCCAAGCCCAGAGATAAGATCATTTGTACTTTGAAGAGACAATTCTACTTGGACGTCCTATCAGTTCCTCGAAATGTGGGGCTCAAAAACAAAGCTCATCTACATGCAATGTGGGGTCTTGGACTGTGTCCTGGGCAGATCGGTGGATATGTACACACACACACACACTCACACCCAAGTGCAAGGTCCTTTCCATTCTGTAACTCCTGGTGTGTCCCCATTGCTTAATTTCGCAGCTTCGCCTCAATCCTTTGATGTAACTCATCTCACGTACCACTTCAGCTGCTAGGTGTCTCCCTCCCTCCAGGTTCTCTCCTTCCCAAGTCACCTGCACTCAGCTGCAAGGTGCGGAAGTACTGCCCACGGGTCTCCAATGTCTACTGCATACAGCCCGAGTTCCTCAACTGAGAATCCAAACCTTTCTGTAATTTACAAACATGAACAATCTATTTATATTTAGTCTTATAGATGTCTCCACTCTCCCTTCAAGGTGTGACCTTAGCAGATCCCGAGTATTACAGGAAGACATCTGGAGACAGAGACTCAAAGAAGTCAGTTTGAGAAAAACTTGTAGATATTAAAAACCCAGACTTCAAATGGTGAACGAGATCCGTGAGTTCTGTCAGTGTTAGCTTCCTGGTGCTGATGCTGTGCTGTGGTTACGCAGGCTGTCACCTTTGGGGAAGCTGGGTGAAGGTCAGAAAGATCTCTTTGGATTATTTCTTACAATGGCCTGTGGAGCTACAATGATCTTAATATAAAAAGTTTTTAAAAACCCAGCAAACAAAAAAATCTTCCCCATTGAAACTTCACCTCTATTAGTTCCCTCTTTTCTATGTTTCCATCATCATAACAAACCAGATCCCACTCTAAAAGGTCACGATGTTTTCAAGAGAGACCAGAGGAAAGAGCCTGTAATGGTGATATGAACCCTCACCTTGGAGGTTTACTATCAGAAAATCCACTTAGTGACCCCACATGCTTCTGATCTCTTAGCCTCTTGTGGCAGGAAGCCAAGAACCCATGAGCATGGAAGCACAGCCAGACGGATCCTGGGCGTCCCGGCATCCTCACATCAAAGCTATTTATTGGCACTATATGTGCCCTGTCAGTGTCTGACATTAAAACACATATAAGACGAACACCCGTAGTGGGCGGATATGTTTGTGTTCACACAGCTCTTCCTTTGGGGGAATCATCACCGTCCCACATCATGTCCAGGAAGTGCCACGGAATGGTGCCGTGGACCCTCCCACTCCGCGGGCATGGACTCTCACCCAGGCTACCCTGCTGCAGTGATAGGTTCAGGATGTGCACATGGCTCAAGCTCAGCCAATCAGGGTCTTGCAAGGGCTTGTCTGCTGGAGTGTCTTTTTGCTTGAGTCTTGGTGCCAGGGCTGAGTTTGAAGGTGAGGCTGCCAGCAGTCATATTCCTTGACCAAAGGGGAAAAGATAAATCTCAGGAGGAGCGAATGGAGCCGAAACACAGGGAGAGTCAGCTGAGAGCAGGAGGGCGAAACAGAGCTCTATCAAGACTTTTGATTTCCTCAAATGCAGCCGTGCCTCCGCCTTCCCTGACCCTCCAAAGCACTTCGTGCTGCAGTGCCCCACGGCACGTCCTTTTATGTTTTAAAGCCAGCCTGAGTTAGTTCCTATCACACGTAACTCAGAAAACTGTGACTTCTACAACACCCACTTAAATAATTCCTTCACAACCAATGAAAAAGGGAAAAGAATCCAGTTCTCCTAACGTTTTTCATCAAAGTGTTATGTAGATTGTCCAGAAAAGGAAAGTCAGGAGGTTAGAGAACAATGAAGCCCCTCTCCTGGAGAACGACGGAGGGGCAGCGCAGTCTGGGGCAGCTTGCCAGTGACCCCCCAGCACTGCCTCCTGCTCTCCACGCTTTCTTTAAACGAGTCTCACAATTAAGACTAAGTATCCCCTGACATTTTCATTAGTTAAAAAATAAGTTACGATCTTTATAGTACAACATTTTTGGACACCTTCCCTGCTTACATCCTAGAGCCCCTAACTGCCCCAGCATACACAACCATCTTGTTCACAGGGAGAGAGGACCCGGAAAACTGAAGTAAATTTATAAAAAATTGTGTATGAATTCTTAGATGTTTAAACTTTGGTCACCCTCAAAGCACCCTCTATTTGATGCAATACACCTATCGAGACATTTTTCCCACTGCTCAAAACAGTTTTTTAACTTGTCGATTTTGATGTCTTTTAGTGCTTCTGCTGTTTTTTGTTTCACCTCTTCCAAGTGGGTAAAATGTTTCCTTTTGAGGACATTTTCTATCCAGGGAAACGAACAAAAAAAAAGGTTGCTTGGGGCAAGACTGGGTAAATAGAGAGGGTGGGGCACAGGGGTCATGTTGTTTTTGGTCAAAAACTGCTGAACACTTAGCATGGTGGGGGAAGGTGTGCTTGTAAATCACCCATCATGGAAAAAAGGGGTAAAATGTGTTAAAAGAGTCTTCAAAAAAATTCACTGAAGCTGAACACAACCTCTCACAACAACACCAGCTAGTACACTGAGATAGATGGGTTCCAAGAGCACTCACGTAGTGGGGGAACCCTGTACTTACTACAAAGGGCCTGCCCTTCAGAAGATAATTCCATTTTGGAGGGGAGTCCCCCCTTGTGTTCCTTCTTTTACAATTCCAATAACTTCTCTGCAGAAAATTAAGTGGTACCATATAGTCTCACTCATAAATCATCAGACCTTCAGCCTTCTCATAGGGTTTTGGAAATGAGGTGGGATGGGCACCTAGCTTCGGCTAGACCAACCCAAACCCTCGTCCAGGACTTGGGCATGAATGAGGCACTCTTCATATGGTCAGAACTTTAACATTAGCCTGGTTTCTGGGGCTCAGGGTTGCCTGTCACCATGTGGACCAGAGAAGAAGAGAGTCCGTTCGTATCAAGAGGAAAATAAAGTTCTTATAAGGGATGAGAGATGGAGGGAGAGCAAGTGGCTTCTCATTGTGACCTGTTCCCAAGGTCAGGAAGCCACTTTCTTTTGAGTTCTGTTAGACATCCTGTGTCCTAAAAATAAATCTGCCCTTTTTCCTTTTAGGTTAAATCCAGATGGTTTCTGCTCCCCTACAACCAAAGACCCCTCTGTAATGCATTCATTCTTGCTAAACTGTAAAATACTTCCTCCATCCTTGCTTCCTTTTCCTCCTTCCCCCTTCTCAATCAAATGTGTGATCGCTGACACATGTGTATTATGCAGAATGTCAAATATAGGTCAATGGATGTCACCATGCTAAAACAAGCAAAAGAAAAGCTCACACTTCTCTATGCTTGTTGGTGAAAGAATACAACAATTGCTTCTCCCTCCTGCTGGAGGGGGTCACGGAGGTCAGCCCAGGCTTTGGCATGTGAATTTCTAGTTCCCACCGAATCAGTCCGTTGATGTGAGAGTGTTTTATTTCGGCAGACGTGCGAGCTTCGGTTAGAAACAAAGACACTGCCGGCAGGCACCGTCACGAAAGCAGGCTGGGGAAATGTTTCTGCTGGGGCACGGATGTTTCTCCAGTGCCAGGCGCCCTTTCGGAAAGCTGCTCTGGGAGGTTGGGCTGCACTTTAATGGCGTCCGAGACACATTCAAGGCTGATGCTTTCGAGAAACACAGCTCCAGGAAGGGAAGGCTTCAGGACGGGGAGTGGAGAGATCAAATGACCCATTGAGGCTAAATTACCAGCCTCACGGAGCGTTTTTAGAAACGCCATTCTCCTTCGGCCTGGGGCCACCGTTCTTTCGCTTGCTCTTCCAATTAATTATTGTGTTTTACCACTATCTCCAAAGATAATTGCCTGTCAGTGTATCAGTATGTAACACCTCGGGGTGAGCGATGCTCCACACTGCACTCAGGTCCGTCTGTCAGTGCTAATAAACACAGGGCGGGAGAACCCACCTGCTTCCCTCTGCACCAGCCAGGATCCTGAGCATCCATCCTCTTCTGCAGACCTGCTGCCTCCCTCCCTCCCCCTCACCCTCACCCTGGCGGGGGGCGGGCAGGCAGGGGCTGAGAGCAGAACCCTGTGCTCCGTGGCAGAAGAGTGCCTGATTCTGAGGATGGCTTCTTTCCAATAGATCTGTGCTTGTTAATTTAATTTTGAGGACTACAGGATAGATAGCAAAAGGGATTTTTTTTGCCACCTATCCTATCACCCTACTGAAAGAAAAGGTATAGATGAAAAGGCTTTGTAATTACAGAGTTGGTAAAAAATTTTTAAATAAATCATGCCTGGAGGGGTCTTTTGTATTCTTTAAAGCAACATGGAAGAGTGATAGAATGCTAGGATTGAAGCCGTTTAGCTTTAAAGCTTGCAGCATTAAATATTCCAATAGGGGAAAGAAAAAAAATCCTCATTTCAAATTAAATTGAACCCATTCGGTGAATGTATGAGCATCATACTGAGTAAGTGTCAATTAAAGTGATAAATAGTGGGCCTGACACCGAGTTCTGGGTTGTTCTGAGGTCTGCCTCCCAGGTGTGGCCATTCAGTGGTTTGGGGGGAAATTGAAACTAATCCACCAAGTGCGACCTGGGATTCTTCTGAGAAACGGGTTCTCATCCAATACCTCTGAGTTAATTGGCATTTTATTCTCATTTAAATCCCTTTCACAGCATTTTATTTTACCTTATTTTTGTGTTTCAGAGGAAACTGCAACTCTGATGCCTTCCCTGTAGCTTTCAGGGAGCATAGAACCAATTCGGTGGTCTCACCCACAGATCGCGGCTTCTGCCAGGATTTGGGGGGTTGAGGTCTGCTGCCAGTAGTGCTCTCAGGAGAAGAATGGACAAGAAACAGAGTTGTCGATGGCACTGAAGTTTTCCTCTGAAGCCCAGTTTGCTTCCTGTCTCTGGGGTGAGTGGCTCCCTCCGCACAGAGGAGCTTCCCTACAAGCACAGGGAGGAGCAGCCCGAGGCGCGAGTCTGGAGGAAACGATAAGGTTACACACAGTCAGAAACTGTGATGCTGGGGCTGGGCAACAGGGCCCCTGCGAGGCAGTGCTGCTGTGCTTAGCCTGGAGTGAGCGCCCATTACCTGTGAGCAGACCCGGTTTTTGGTGAGGGAAGGCCAGCAGCTGTTGGTTCCATCTTTGAGGGAGCCCTCCTCAGGGAAGCGCCTGGGATCTTGGCCTAGATTCCCCTGTCTTCACCTCCAGATGCTATCTGTGGTCAGCTTCCCAGGAAGTTCCAGCCTGTGCCAGCGCATTGCACAAGCAATATGATGGGAGCCAGTGGTTTCCACCTGTGCCTCACCCACTCTGGTCTCCCCAGGTGCCTTCTGTTTCCTGTGGACTTTCAGACCTTCAAATAACCAAAGAACATTTCTCTAGGAACCACTGAGTGGAGAGTACTATTTTCATCTTCTTGACAATGTACATTCCCACAAACACAAGCCCGCACAGGCATCTTTGCTCACTCTTAACCTGCCTCTCAGCTCCCACAGTGTTCTGGTCCTTTTGCAGCACATGCTCTTTCTGGCTTCACCCGGGTGTTGAAAGACCTCAGCACTGAACAATGTCAACTCAGATGCTACTGGATCACCACACTCACCTGCTGTTGCGGGGCCCCTACATCAGGCATCTCCTCCCAGGAACCCACAAGGAAGGTCTCACGTGGATCCCCCAGAAGTCTGTTCTGTTGTCGCTGGAATGGATGAGCCATGACCAGCAAATGTTGGTTCTCTGCCCAATGAAAACTGTTGGGAATTACATCCAGAGCCTGGCATCGAGGCTCCTTGGCTCTTGCCCACCACTCACAGGCAGCTGCTATGATGTCCCAGAGTTCCCAGGACCCAAGCAGGGGAGAAATGCATGCTCCTTCCACTGCAGGCCACTCTGTGACCTGGGCTCCCAAACAACGCTGCTTGAAGCCCCGTGAAACAAGGTGTCTCTGTTCCCTCCTGCAGCCTTCTCTTCATAGTGTGCAGACAGTGTAGGCCAGGGAGAGAGGGCATGCTCTCCTCCTCCATGGCCCCTCTATCTGCTCTTGACGTCTATGCACAGGTGTCCTCCCAACACCCTCCCCCCACCCAGCAGCAAGTTCTTCCGGAGATGGTACCAGCCACCAGGTCAGCAGACAGTGAGACGCTGACTCCCCTGTAGGCCCAGCTGGAACCCTTGCTCTGGGTCTGCTCCGCACTCTGCAGTTCTCTTAATGACAGAGACTGACACAAGCCCTCCTATGATTTCATAGTCCTTCCGGTGTGTGACACGTACTGGGTCCTCAGCAGCGTTGCCTACTGAGAGCCATACTTTATTGCTTTGAATTCACTCATAACACTGTAATTTGTCTTTTTCCTTTCATGTCTTCAAGCTGTTTGAAGGCAGAGCCCATATCTTGGGTAGTTTTGTACTCCCCACCCCCCACACCCCAGGATACAGCTCATCCCTGGCGAGAGCAGGTACTCAGTGGTTCAAGGACTGAAAAGGGTCAACATGGGCCACTTGGGGTGGCAGGGAACTTCATCTGGAAGCCTCCAGAGGCCCTTATAAAATCATATTTTATTAGATTCTGATTTGGAAGGTCTGAAGGAGGTGCCTAGGGATGCATATATTTAATCGGTACCACAGTTCTGATAAACACCGTCAGCTGGAACCACCAGCCTACAACTCAGCCGCTGCTCCTAGTCGTCACAAGTGCTCACCAGGTCTGGGATGTGCGGGTTGCCTGGTTGGAGTGGAGACACTCTCTTCCCAGCTGCATTCTGGGAGAAATCGCCGGACTTCACCTCCTCCATGGTTCTTGCTTTGACACTCCCATATAGTACCCATCATGCACCACATCTGACATGTACTTCTCCAGCCCCATTGAATTCTTGTGTGGTACCTCCTTGGTTAAGTCAGTGTCTCCCTTGTTTTCCTGACCTTGAGAGATGCCAACTTTGCCTTTTCAGGGACTATTATTCTGGAATGTCAAACTATTCATGGTTGAGTCTGGCTTTGGTTTCAGGTCTGTGTGACTCCAAAAACTCAGATACAGAGACTGAGACGAAGGAGAAGAGGCTACCACCCACTGCACTGAGTCATGATTTTTCTCGTGATTCACCATCCCACTTTGCCATCTCGCCTCTCGTTTCCTTGGGCTCTGGTAGGTAACCGGCTAATTTCACTCTGTGCAACCCAGGGACTTCAAAGTTAAATGCTCTGAGCTTGTCTCTCCTCCTCTCCTTCCATCCCTTGAAAGCATACCAGGACTTTTCGAAATTTCATAGTTAACTGTCCCCTGAAAGATGCTAGCAGGTTCCCCGGGAGATCTGTGGCACGGTCACAAATGAAAACTGTTATGTATGTATCTTGAGCTTGACTTAAAATTGTATGCTAGTTTTGTGTCTTACTCTTGAATATGGTTGTTCTTTTACTATTAAAACATGTTTTCGATTAGAAAACAATGAGGACAAGTGATGCTCTAATAAGATGTATCGTACTTATTTTGCAGTGTTGTACACTCCCTGATATACTTTGTGTACTCCATGCTCTTCGTTCTACTTCGTGTAACCCTTGTCCCAGTGTGAGAAGCCTGGCCTGAAACTAATAGAGCTACAAGATCTACAGGACACAGAGCTCAGGGTGGGGGAGTTGTGCATCACCAGCCTCATCCAAACGCCGGGCCCCTGAGGGCTGGGGTACAAAGATGGTGATGCCCCATGGAGCAGAGAAAGAACATCAGTAGGGGCTGTGACATCTGGGATGCTGTGCCTGTGGGGCAGAAAGTGGTGGTACCCATGGACTGACTGAGGCATCCTGGCCAATGTCTTTGAAAATGTCAATGCTGAATAAAGACATTAAATAATGATAACAATAACTCTACTTTTCTTAATATAATTTTTTATATACAGTCATTTCATCCTCCAACAATTCTACAAGATAGATTTAGTAATCCCATTTTTTAAAAGATTTTATTTATTTATTTATTTTTAGAGAGAGGGAAAGGGAAGGAGGAAGAGTGGGAAAGAAACATCAATGTGTGGTTGCCTCTCGAATGCCCCTCACTGGGGACCTGGCCCATAACCCAGGCATGTGCCCTGACTGGGAATCGAAACAGTGACCCTTTGTTTCACAGGTCGGTGCTCAATCCACTGAGCCACACCAGCCAGAGCCTTTATCAATCCCATTTTATAGTTTAGGAAATTGAGGGTCAGAGAGATAAACTAATGCTCCATAACTGGGAAATGACTGAGCCAGCCAGGTTTGGCCAACGCAAGTCTTGCATTCCCTTGCCTCCCCACTCATTGCTATGCCAGCCAAATAGAAGAGAGAGGATGAAGCGCCAATGGAGCAGACAGATCTGGGTTTATCATTCTTTAGAAATGTCCAGCTTGGAAGAATTCCTTCAGAGGCTGAGGTCATCCCAGGAGATGCCAATATGAATTGCTCTTTGCAGCCTGGCTCCCCACTTGACCATGAAGACCTCATTCCCGGAACTACGCAGGACAGAGTCTTCTAGCAACCCCTACCCCAGGTCATCCTCCCCCAACCCCTCCCCGCCCACACACCTTTCCACCCTGAAACATTTCCCATTCCTCACACCTTGGCTAGCTCTTCTACTCAACTTCCATTTTCTCTAGTCCTCTAAGAATATGTAAAGTCAGTAGGCATCTGAAGACCAATTCTTGCATTTTAATCAGAACAATGGACTTGGAGGCCAAAGAGCTCCATGCTGACAAGACAAAGACCATACTGAGGCCCACAGGCTGCCAACAGAAAGGAGCTGTGACTGCGTCCAACCTAATGGCCACCAGCATACAAAGAGGTTATTTAACCAAACTAAGGTTTAAACATTCTGTAGTGTGTCATTTGGACCACAGGAGTTGTTTTGTCTATTTCGGTGGATGCTGGCCCACCCCTGCCCTTGTCAGAGCCAAGAGTGCCTCCATAGCTTACTTGCAGATGTCCCAAAGTACCATCCCACTTCTGGATTTTATGCTTATTAGCAGACACAACTGGAAATTCCTGAGCTGTTGCAAAATGGGTCATTTGGAACCAAAATCCCACCTTTGAGTATGTTCAGATGGTGCATAGCTGGAGGCCCCTTGGCTGGAGGAGATGTGGATGTTGTCATTGTGCCTCCAGTGCTGAGAAGGCCCCGTAGAGACAGGTGGCATGCTCTTAGATCACTGCAGCTGGAACAGGTCTTAGGCAATGTCTAGTCCAGTCTCACTTGAGAAGCCACAGCCCTAAGGAGGGGGTCACAAAACCATGATGGCAAACCTCTGTGGGCACGTTCACAAAGCTCAGCCTTGAAGATTCTTTCATCCCTGAAGACACTGTGATTACCTTGGCTATGGCACTGGACCATTTTGTAGGCAGGAAAGGCCATTGCAGACCTTGAAATGTAGCCTTTGTTTGATTCTGTTTGATGCTTTTTAAGTTTGTGTACTGGGCAGCCTCAGTCTTTGGTTCAAACATAATGGGCACCTACCACTCCTACATTTGCGAGGCATTCTATCAACAATAACAGTGACTGTCACAGAGCATTCGCTGAGCAACAGGCACTGCTGTACGGACTTTATCCCCCAAAGCCAATGAACCGCCACCACAGCGCCGGGAGCAGACGAGCCAGTGATAACATGCAAGAAAAGAGTCTGACAATCAATGAAAACCAGATGCCAAGTTCCCTGGTTTCCCCAAGGTTGCCTCATTGACATCCATAAAAAGTTAACTGTGAAGTTTCCACTTACAAACTCAAGCTGATCATCCAGGAAACATCCCCAAACTCCTCCACTTTGCAAGTGCCCCCACCCCCACACCCTCCCCATCTTTGGGGACCAAACATCCTTCTAAGGGGGAGAAACACTCTCTGGCTCACAAGGTTGCGAAATGTCATGAGGACTGGAGTACCGAATAGGGTGGTACTACTCTTCTAAATACGAGCTGCCCCAAAGAGACGGCCTGAGCATTCTGGGCAGGCCCTCTGTTCCCAGTGAGTGGGTAGCCCCTCTCTTGTCACCATCGGTTCTGGCTCTCATTGCTGATGCACATGTGATCGAATGAATGGATGGATGAATGAATAAATGAGTTTTATAAATTTTAAAGACCTTGAGAAATTCCTGCTTGTAAGAATCCCCTTGTGCACTCTAAAATGCCACCTTTCCAATATGTATACCTTTTGCTCTTGAATTTTATTATTTTAGGCCTCATGGTCCAACATGGTAGCCAGCAGACATATGAGGCTATTTAAATCTAAATGAACTAATACAAATAAAACTAAAAATTCAGTTCCTCACTTGCACACTCTATATATGTCAAGTGCTTAATAGCCGCAAGTGGTTAGTGATTACCAACCACAGTGGACAGCACAGATGTAGAATGTTTCCTTCATCACAGAAAGTCCTGCTGCTTGAGGAACCATTTCTTAAATCATGTCTTGGTCACAGACCAGTGGCAAAGCTGATTTTCTCCCCAGGGAAAGAAGCATGAGAACATCAGCTGGATCCATACTCAGACCTTCAGTGAACCCAGGTTAGGAACATCTGCTCTAAGTTTACACTTTTCTTAGACTAAAAATAACCCCTTGGGGAAACAACACGTGAAGTGGTCACCAGTTATCCATGCCTGAGTGTGCGTGCGTGTATCAGATGCTCTCTGAGCTCTATCTATCTGGTTTAGACCAGGAGGAGGAAATGAGAGTCCTCAGAACCTTGGTGGCTGGGAGGCAGAAAGGGAAGAGGCTGGAGGAGAAAAGAGGTCATGCTACCCTGAAGACTCTTGTGTACCACATGATGACTTGGGACCAGTTTTCCTGCACCCTGTAGTTCATCACCAGCAAGATCCTGATGACAGCCTAGCACGATGTAAGCTCCTAACACATGCTTATTACACAAAAGTTGAATTTCTATAAGAGGGATTGTGTTGGAAATCCTGAGGAATACCACGATGAATTAAATATTGTTTCTGTCCTCAAAGAACTTAGTCTCCCCTGGAAGACACAGCTATATAAATAAAAACTACAAAGAGTGATGATATGCTCAGCTATGATTAACTGAGCATATCCAAGGTATCTTGTTATATATGATACAGAGGTTATATGTTTTTTCACATTTAATTATCCCAACAACCCTCTGGGACAGGTGCTATTGTTAGTCTCACTTTGTAGATGATGAAACTGAGCTTCATAAGGGAGGAACTTGCCCAGGGATAGGAGTGAGTTCAGATCAGCTCTCCCTGCCCCCAAGGCCAGGGTTTGCTTCGTGGAGTCAGGTTGTGACCACTCTGGGCACACCCAGGCCCAGGTCAAGTAGCATATGTCTAGGACAGCAGGGTGACTCCAGGCAGGGCTGTTTAAAGAGATGTAAGCACAGGCGGGCAGTGGGTATGGCAGGCTGGTAAGGAGCAGTCCAGCCTGGCCTTACACAAGGCCTGTGCCAGTCTGTGTGTGGGCTCTGCCTGGGAGGGAGGCCTCACACAGCTGCCTGCCAGGTGACAGTGCACGGGCAGGGCCACCTGGATGTCTAGGACTGCCTGTGCTGCCAGTGACCATTGGCCATCACCAGCCACACAGCTTCTCTTTCCTTGAAGGTCCCATTTCAGGCAGGCCTCTGGACACACTATTGTCAGGATGGAAAAACGATCCTTTTGAAAGCACAGGCTCACCTTTCCCAGAATTCCCCAAGCCCAGAATCCTCTTGGCAGAGCTAATCTCCTTGCATTATTGGGACAGGTGTGCCACACACACCATCTCCGAAGCCATACTGCCTGTGTAGCACCGGCATCTCACCTCATTTCCAGTTGAGGACAGCCAGGCCCCGAGACTTAGTCCACCTGCTGTGCCAGACAGAGGCTAAGAAGAGGGGAGGATCAGGATGCCTGCTGCCCTGCTCTGCTGGACACTGAGATTCCCATGGTCCATCTGGTGTTTTCTGGGCGACCTGGAGGCCAAGGGGTGTGGGAACAGAGGAAGGCAGTGCCCAAGGCAAGCATCCCCAAGATGCCAGATCTTTAAATCTGGAGTCACCTCTGCTGCATCTCCCATGGCTCCTCCAGCTCCTGTAGGGGCCATCAGTCTCCTCGTGTGTCTGCTTCTCCCTGTCTCCATCTCTATCTCACACACACACTCACACACACACGGTACCAGCACCCACAATGTCACTCCAGGGCCTCTTGTCCCTTCCTCGGGGTCACCCTGCCCCACAGCAGGACCCTGACTCACAGCCCTGTGTGCACCCTCTCCACCTTCCCCCTCACACCAGGGCCACCCATCCTTGCACATGATAGGTCCAAACCCCACCTGCATCCTCTGGTTTGCCCTGTGGGCAAGAAAGCCTACCCAGAGGCTCTTTGACTCACAGCATGGTGAGGGAGGCAGCAAAAAAAGGCCAGAGAAGTGTATGCACCTTCCTGCCCTTCTCCGACTGGCAGCACTCAGACTTCTGTGCAGCAGGGGTGAGGGGGTGCAGCTCTCAGCAACGCCCACCTTCTGCCAGGGAAGGGGCCTGTACTACACATCCGGGCTTCTTCTCTCCTGAGGGTAGGTTGGTGAGAGGTAGCTGGTCTGGATTAAGAGGCCACTACTTCGGCAAGTTGCTTAGCCTCTCTGAGCCTATTTTTGTTTACCTGCTCTTGCTCCCCTGGTAGGGGAGGCGTGAATATCAAAGGAGGCCATCAGTTAGAAGGTACTCTGGGCAGCACGGCATTGTAAATAGAACGTGTGCCCTTTCTCAAAGAGGAATACTGAAACGTGTCCTTGCTCTCAGGCAGGCACATGCACACCTACACTTTTGCTTTCAGATCATGTAAGGGTTTTTAAATGCCCAGTTGTGTCCTGGGCCAGCACTGTGGCCCCAGAGAAATCCCAGGCATGGCTGCCCCTCCATGCAAAAATCTGGGCCTGTTGGAAGAACAGAGTACTTCTCACAGAGGGTGAAGACAAGTTCAGAGCCCGTTGTCACCCAGGCTGGCAGGGGACTGTCTTGTGGCCTCAGAGTGATTGTCTGAGAGCAGGTGAGACCATGGAAGCTGTCCTCCTGTCCATTTCAAAGCCAGCAACACGTAGGCCTGGAAGAATTCAGTAAATTGACTGAAGACAGACAAACGGAAAGTTAGAGCAAGTTCCTGCCGCACCTGAAAGGCCCATCCAGCACCTCATCTCTTCCTCTTGAGATGGAAGATACACACATGCACACACACACGCTTGTGCACGTGCACACACACGCCCCTCTGGTCTGTACAAAACGGGCCCTAGAAAAACACGGCAAACACTGGGCCACGCTCCGAGGTGCCTATTGGCACATGAAGTGCTGTAATTCGGAATGCTGCTCTAGAGTCTCACGTGTCGGGGTGGAATCCCTGCTGCCATGTACTAGCTGTGCCCACCTTTAGCAACTTACAGTCTAAGCTTCTGCGTGGTAAAGTGAACCTAGTCATAGTACTCAATTCTGGTGGCCATGAAATAAGATAGTGCTTGCATAACCATTCACCCCTTGCCAGGCTTGTAGCTCAAGCTGTTGTTACTGTTGCCCTAGAGGGAAGAGAACAGAGAACTCACTCTGTGCAGACCCTACTCGTTCTGCAAGGATAAAGCACAGCTTTGGCCTGGAGAGTGCTGGGATAAGTGCTTTTAATGCTTGTCTCATCTCATTTAACAATAATTGCATGCAGTGGTTTTGCCATCCTCATGAAAGGCCAGAGAGGTTAAGTCATGTGCCCCAGGTCCCACAACCAATGACTGGCAGTGCAGAAATTTGAGCCCAGGTCTGTCTGCCTCTCAAGTACAAAGGCCTCTTCTACTCCACACTGCATCTCTAAGATGTTTCACCTTGTCTCCTGGCAGGGAGGTAACTCGTGGAACAGGCCTCAGGTCACAGATCTAACTTCTCCATCTGGGCAAGACTGACTTGGTGCTGAGCTGAGTTCGTCAGACTGGGGGTCTGACACAGTGACTTCCTCAGCCGTGAGCTGAACAATGCTAGACCAGGCCCACCTCCAGGGTGGCCTGAACCTGATTCTGCAAGGACAGTAAGGAGTTTGCATGCCTGGCATCCTGGAGACTCTCACTGTTGTCCTGTGTTCTGAGATTAGGGGCTCTGGCTTGCAATCCCTCCAGCAGCCCCAGACTTTCCTGGTCCAGCTATTTACAAAAGTCACACACCCATTTGGGTCCAGTCAGCACTCTTTCCTTATTTTCTAAGGCCTGCTTGGACTAAGGCTTCCTCTTAGTCCAGAGAAACAGGTTTTTGGTACAGCAGGAAGGGGAGGGGTTAATTTCAATTGTCCACACTCCTGAGCCCACAGACAAATCTCCCCCAGTAGTGGTGACAGATATGGGAAGGAGCAAGAACTGTATCATCAGCCAGACTGAGGCTTACCTCTTGGCATTGCTACTCTCAGCATAGTAGCCTGGGAAAGTCAGGGAGTTCTTCTGGGCTCCGGTCTTTCCACCTGTAAAATGGGAGTGATGGGGCCCACCCGACACTCTCCTCCCAAGAGAGGAGATGATGCCCAGGGCAGTGCCCAGGACGGGGCCACCGCATGGTAGGCGCCCAGAAACCTTGGGTCCTGCCTTCCTGCCTGCTTGGATGAGGAAGTCCAGCCTTGGCTGGTTGCCTTCTCCAAAGATACAGAGGTGACCCCATCACCATGGTTCCCTCCCATCCTCGCCTTGTTCTCTGCCCCAGAAGGAGCTGCCCCCACCACACACACACACACAAATCCACAAGAACCACTCCATGGAGATTCAGAACTGAAGAATGCTGTGTAATCCCAGCCAATGATCTAAGCCTCAATATATTTTCCTTTCTTTTTTATTTATTTTTTTTAGATTTTAATTTCATTTAGCCTGATTTTCATACTAAGAACACCAGTCCTTGAGATAAAAGCATGTGCATTATGATTTTGCCTTATTCAACCTTCCACAATACAGTGAGTGCCCGGATAATGGAAAGGAGAAACCAGAGGCCTCGTGCGGTGCACCAGGCTGGCTGGAGCTCTGTCTGCCACAGCAGAATCTGTGTGAAGAAACTGATCATTTTCTCCGGAGTGATTGTGCTGGAATTAGGGAAGGGCTGCAGGAAGACACAGGTCAGCTCCTTTCCCTTCTCTGAATACAAGGAAACTTTATTCCAGACGACATCTTGCTGTGGTCCCATAAATCATGACCCCTGAGAGACTGCATGCATCTGAAACAGGAAGAACAAACACTCTCGCCCACCCAGGAGGCTGCAATGTGCAGGAAGGCCATAAATCCTCGTTTGTCTGCCTTCTGCTTTCAGAGGCTAGTGTGAGGACACCTGGCCAGGGAAAAGCAGGGGTTTCAGTGCTTCTGCTACCTCCTGGGGAACCGAAGGACCCACCAGGGATGGTGCCTCCACTGTTGGAAGGCAGCAAAGGTAACGAGGGTGTTTCCTGTGCTGTGGCTGTTCTCCCAGGATGGCTGGCCGGTGCACAGATGAAGACGAGGGACCTGATCTGGCGCTCTGCTTGCTCCCCAGATGGCAGGTAACCTAATTACAAAACGGTTTTCCTACCTTTCAATGGGTCTGAGCCCTGATGTCCCTGCAGATTACTGTCACTCCCCAGAAATGGTGTGTGTGGTTAGGAAAATGGGGAGACTGAGCCCTAGAGCAGAGCCTGCTTTGGGGCACGACGACCTCCCTGGGCTCTCAAACTCTTCCCAAACTCTTGAGTTAACTTCAGTTTAGTGTCATTTTAAATGGGAAACCTCAGGCGTTGGGAAAGGTAAGGCTGGAGAATGATAATGTCCTCTAACTGTCTACTGGGGAAGGGTTTTGTCCTAACGTGATTCCAGCCCTGTGGGTAAGAGAAAGTTTCTCCTAAGCAATGATGGAGAGTCGCCCTGCAGACTGGAGGCAAGGGAGGATGCTGGGGCTCAGGTGAGTAGAGGAGGGTGGGACTGGGGCAGCCACACAGTAGCTCCAGCAGCGAGAGAACTGCTCTATCACTGGGCTGTTTTCTCTCGACCAGAAGTGTCATATTTACCCCGTGGCTTCGGTTTGTCCCTGAGCTGCAGTTCCTTTCAGACGTCCACAGCTTCCCCTTACTGCCCCGGCAGAGCCGAGGGGCGGAGAGGTGGCAAGCAGTGTGGCTCCCCCCTCGCTCCTCTGTGGATGCTATGGAAGGGGCAGAATCCCATGGAGAGGAACAGAGGTTCTGGGCTGTCAGTAGTGGCCCCCACAGGCGGGGAGGAAACAGCCTCCCGAGCAGGCACCTCCGGAGCAGATCCATGGTGATGCCCTTCCCAGGACGCATTATAGGAGGGCGGCTCACCACAGGACGAGGGTGGCTTTAAGTTGTGACTCCAAAGGGTTTTCAGTGCGTAGCAACATCAATGCCTTTTATCTGAAAGATACAGACAACTCTAGATAGTTTCCAATCTAAATTCTCTGTTCTATCTTTCGATTGCATAAAAATAGAATTTGGTATCTAAGTTATGTATCCATCCATCCATCCATCCATCCATCCATCCATCCATCCATCCATCCTGCAGAGATGTTCGGAGCGCTAGTATGAGCCTTGCACTGCTACAAGCTTCCCACCTTCCGCCTCCGGCTGCCTGTACCCAACCCGCGCCCTCCAGCCGCCATTCTGCCGGCTCAGGTCTTCGGGAGCAGTTCTCCAGGCTCTGCCCTCCGGCCCCCCTTCTCCCTGCTCAGTCCTCTGGCTGCAGTTTTGCCGCGCAGCCATCCGTCCTCGCTTCTCCTGCCTTGGCAGTCTGGCTGCACCTCTCTCTCCTCGGTAATCAGGCCACCCTTCTCATGCTTGGGCCCTCTGGTTGCCCATCTCCCATTTTGGCCCTCCGGCCTCGATTTTCCCGCCTTGGCCCTCTGCCCGAGCTTCCCCCTCTTCCAGCCTCTGGTCTCCTACCTCCGGTGTCCGTTCTCTAGCCTCTGGTGGCCCGTCTCCAACCTCCAGCCCCAGCAGCCTGTCTCCCTCCTCCACCCTCTGGCTGCCCATGTCCCACCTCCAGCCGCAGAAATATAAAAGACATCAGAAATTCTAGCCCAAGTCCTAACTTTTGGTGGATACCTTCTCTAGTTTTTCCTAGAATTGCATAATTTAATTAAATATTAGCCAGTTCAAACACAGATGACCACCTGTGATGGTTATTTTTATGAGTCAACTTGACTGGGTTAAGGAATGCCAACACAGCTGGTGACACATTCTTTCTGGGTGTGTCCGTGTGGGTGTGTCTAGAAGACATTAGCATTGTCTATGGGAGGCCCCTGCAACTCCAATACAGTTAACTGGCAAAGGCAAGTCACAGAGCAATTCATGTGACTTTTATAATAAAGTTAAAGGGACAACAAGAACAGCACCCAAACAAGCATTGGCTGCCCTGTCTGGGGACACTGTGCTGCAAACCGCACTTGCTGAGCTGAGAGTGTAGGTGTGAGGAAGACGGTCACAACAGCAGTTAGAGCCCTGGGTGGGGGAGCCCAGGGCAGGAGGCCTAACCCTTGTTGGCCCTCGCTGAGTGACCCTGAGAGATGAGCAGTATCACCTAGGCAAAAGGGGTGTGTGGGTGAAAGAGGGAAGAAAGGTGGGGAGAATTCCAGGCAGAGGCTGGGGCCTGTGAGAACACCTGGAGGTAAGAAGAGGCATGGCAAGTTCAAAGACTTAAGGGCAGCTCTTTAGGGTGCACCTGAAGAGTGTGGGGAGGTGGGAGGTTATAGCAGATGCTTGCTGCAAACTGTTGCCGAAGAGAGTGGACTTTATTCTGGGGCCAGTGGGATTCTACCGAAATTCTAAGTAGAGGAGGGGAGCAGTCGGGTTTACATTCTAGAAAGATCATTGTTGCTGTGCTGGGATGTCAGAGTCGGGGGAGCGAGATAGGCAGGTAGCTGAGACCGCTGTGGATCTGGCTTGGGTGGTGGTGCCTGAGGGGGAAGGGCAGGAGAGGTATCAGGACCTTGGGGATGAGTCGGAGCTGGTCAGGGGAAGGGAGGAGTCCAGGTGACTGCTAGGGCTTGGACAGCTAAGTCGCGGAGGTGCCATTGCTGCCCTTTGTCAGGCCTCATCTGCCTGGGCCTGTTTCTGAATCTATAAAATAAGGAAACTGGGTATTCCGGGGTCCTTCATGCTACTTCCTAATGAAGCGATGTCCTCAGAGTTGTGAAGGAAGCACCCGGGTCCGCCGGAGGAGTTGGAAAGAACTTCACCAACAGGCCGGACTAGAGCAGCATTCAGGTGGAGAGACTGCACAAGGGAGGGGGGCACGGGTGGAGATCGAAGTGCACGTGAGGGCGTGTCGACGGGAAAGAGCAGGGAAGACTCTTGAGCAGCCCTGAAACTCGCCGTGTGGAACAGGGAGGGTCTGTGGTGGGCGTGGTCCAAGTTGGACTGATGCTACTCTCCCATGTGAGTGGTAAGTAGTCAGAGTGGTTAAAGATGTAGGACATGTGGAAGTCTGGAGCAGCGCTTACGACTCACCAGTCTTCCCCACGCCACTGTAGGTGAAGCCCAGCGCTCCCACTTCTGTGTGCTGGTGTAACCTGAGCAGACTCCCGCTCAGTGCCCCGCTGATTGTCCTGTGATTGCTGAACTGCAGCTCTGTGTTGCTCTAAAGAACATTTATCATCTGAGTACAGGGCGTGCCATAATGATGTCAAGTATAATAATAACATAGTTGTCATTTACTGAGCATTTATTATGTGTCAGACTGTTCTAAGTATTCGTCAGCTATTCTTTAGGTAAGTCCTACAGGACTGGTTTCACTATTTTCCCATTTTACAGGTGAGAAAACCAAGGCCCAGACAAGTTACATAAAAATTGGCTCCAGGCGACACATTGAGGAATGCACACCTCTGTCAGTTTTGTTCACCTCTGTGTCCTCAATGCCTCGTGCACCCTTGGGACATGGCGGGTTTACCAGTGTCCACTGGGTGAAAAGGCAGGTGGACAAATGCAGCCTGATGCTCCCAGACACACATTTCAGAGCTGGCTGGTGGGTTGCTGTAAACGTTTGTATCTTGGCTCACCCTTCACTCCAAAATGGCCTCGATCCTAGACGTGTCCCAGACAAAATGCTACCATGTGGCTTTTAAACAAACAGACAGACAGACAGACAGACAGACAGACAAAAAGCCCGTGGCTGCTGAAGCGATCCCTCACTGATCAGTTGAAGGGAGGATGATGGCTGTTTTCAGGGGTAGGGCGATGCGCAAGCGATTTTTGAAGGAATGATAGGCAGAAGTGGCCTGTCGTTTGACCCAAGATGACCCAGCCCACCAACCAGATGTGCTCTGCGTACCTAAGAATCCAGACTTTTCCAAAATTTACATTGAAAATTCAAGTTTTGAAAATTCAAGCTTTGAAAATTGGGATGAACCTCATTCAAGTCCCCTGTGTCTAAAACAAATGTTGGAATTTGTTGGGAGATTATATAGGAAAATAAGATTACATCCTTATTTAAAGACTTATCATTATTTCCGTTGTTTAAAAAAAATACCACAACATGGAAGAACCTCAAAAATATGATGCTAAGTAAAAGACATCAAGTGCAACGGATCACATATTCATATAAAATTTTCAGAAGAGGCAAATCCATAGAGACAAGAAGATTAATCATTGTTTGGAGTTGGGGGTAGGAGTGGAGATGGGCTGTAAATAGATACAACAAGCTTTTTAAGGCAATGAAAATGTTCTAAAACTGGATTGTGGTGATGATGATATGATTCTGTAAATTTATTAAAAATCAGTGAATTATATACTGAAAATTGATGAATGTTATGCTATATAAAATTATACTTTATAATTATATAAAGTATATAATACTTTAATATTATTAAATAAAATGTTTTTAAAAAGCATAAATCTTTAGAACAACCAAGAGACCAATATTTTAAAAAATTTCTATGTAAAGGATCTTAGAGATTACTGAATCCAGTTTTACAGAAGGCCTGGAGAAAGGCTATGATCAACAGAGCTAATAAAGGAGTGAAGAATTGCATGAGGCAGAATCCAGACTCTTAGATATCCATGTAGAACCATCACCTTGGTCTTCACAGAGTTTGTTAGGGGTGTCTAATTAGAGGGGATGTTTCCCTTTGCTTGCCCACAGACACTCTCAGTGTGGACAACAGCTGCTCCCTGCCTGGACCTGTGAGAGGAGCCTGGCAGTCCCTCCAGGTAAGTTCACAGGACAGGACAGGAGAAGGCAATATTGGGCTAGAGGAGACCCCGCCCATTCCTCCCATCCCCAGGTGGTGACAGGTGCTGGGAGGAGATGCAGTTCTGGTTCCCAGGCTCCACACCGTAGTGTCGCAGGTTCTACCTTACCTTTCTCTAGGCTCAAGGGTGCCAAAACACAGCTGCCTTTTAAATCAACCCCCACTGAGCCTCTTGTGTAGTCAGTATTTACTTAAGAAAGACTATTAGTCCAATCGGGAGGTAGTTAAGTCTCTCACTTCCTGCAGTAGATGATACTTATATGGTATTGGCATCCAAAGCACATGCAGTCTGTCATCCATACAGTCTCCATCAATCCATCATCCATCCATCTGCCCACCCATTCACACTTCCTGCACTCTTCCATCCCCAAATCCACCCACCCAGCCTCTTGCCCACCCAGCCCCCCACCCAGTCATCTAGCCCACTCTGAGCCAGTCTCCAGGCTGAGCCCAGCTTCTGCCCTCCAAAATGTAATAGCCTAGAGGCAATATTTGGCTGTTTTAACTTTATTTTTTGTATAGATTTTATTTATTTATTTTTAGAGAGAGGAGAAGGGAGGGAGAAAGAGAGGGAAAGAAACATCAGTGTGTGCTTGCCTCTCACATGGCCCCCACTAGGGACCTGGCCTGTAACCCAGGCATGTGCCCTGACTGGGAATCAAACCAGCGACCTGATTTTTTTGAGACTTCCAGCCAAGATGGAGGCGTAGGTGGACACACTGTGCCTTCTCACACAACCAAAATTAAGGACAACAAAAATTTAGAAACAAAAAAACAACCAGAACAGACAGAAAATGGAACTGTATGGAAGTCCAACAACCATTCATCCAGACCGGTAAGAGGGGCAGAGTCGGAGGCTGGTGGAGAGGGGTTGCAGCAGGAAAAAGAAGTGGCTGGCCGACCCAGGGCGCAGGGTGCAGGGCACAGGCAGCTGTTGGCAGGCTCCAGGCACGCAGGTGGAGGCTAGCAGACCCCGAGTGTAGGGAGGCAATGAGCAGACCCAGTGAGGCGCACAAGGCAGCTGGCTGTTTGCAGTCACACATTCACATGCAGATAAACCAGGTGAAAACAGGCAGTGAGACAGACCACGCAAACCAGGGGCCAAGCCATGGGAAATAAAGCCTAAAAGCACTGATTGAAAACACTTGTGGGAGTTAAGGTGCCGGGAGAGACTCCCAGCTTCACAGGAGAGTTTGTTGGAGAGACCCACAGGGTCCTAGAACGTACACAAGCCCACCTACACAGGAACCAGCACCAGAAGGGCCCAATTTGCTTGTGGGAAGTGGCAGAGGGGACTTTTCAGTCCTTTCTTTGGAGAGAAAGGTAAGGTAGAACCTGCGACACTATGGTGTGGAGCCTGGGAACCAGAACTGCATCTCCTCCCAGCACCTGTCATCACCTGGGGATGGGAGGAATGGGCGGGGTCTCCTCTAGCCCAATATTGCCTTCTCCTGTCCTGTCCTGTGAACTTACCTGGAGGGACTGCCAGGCTCCTCTCACAGGTCCAGGCAGGGAGCAGCTGTTGTCCACACTGAGAGTGTCTGTGGGCAAGCAAAGGGAAACATCCCCTCTAATTAGACACCCCTAACAAACTTTTCTGATAGAGAACAGAACAAGTGCCATTGTTTCCTCTCTGACCCCGCCCCCACATAAACGTCACAACCTAGTGACTGGGTTGCCCCACCCGAGTAAACATGTAAGGCTCCACCCCTCACATATAACAGGCAGGACCAGACCAAAAAAAAAAAGATGACTCAAATGGAAGAACAAATGAAAGCTCCAGAGCCAATACTTTTAAGTGACCAAGAGATAGCCAACTTATCAGATGCACAGTTCAAAGCACTGGTGATCAGGATGCTCACAGAATTGGTTGATTTTTGTTGCAAATTAGATAAAAAAAATGAAGGCTATACTAAGTGAAGAAAAATGCACAGGGAACCAATAGTGATGGAAAGAAAACTCGGTTTCATATCAATGGAGTGGACCAGAAGGAAGAAAAAATATACAATCAGAAAAGAATGAAGAAACAAGAATTCAAAAAAATGAGGAGAGGCTTAGGAACCTCCAGGACATCTTTAAACATACCAACATCTGAATTATAGGGGTACCAGAAGGAGAAGAGGAAGAGCAACAAGTGGAAAACTTATTTGAACAAATAAGAAGGGAGAGCTTCCCCAATCTGGCAAAGGAAATAGACTCCCAAGAAGTCCAGGAAGCTCAGAGAGTCCCAAAGAAGTTGGACCTAAGGAGGAACACACCAAGGCACATCATAATTACATTACTCATGATTAAAGAGAAGGGAAGAATTTTCCCTTCTCACTTATTTGAACAAATAAGAAAGGAGAACTTCCCCCTCGCAGCAAGAGATAAGGGGAAAGTCACCTACAAAGGAGTTCCCATCAGACTGTCAGCTGATTTCTCAAAAGAGACCTTACAGGCAAGAATGGGCTGGAAAGAAGTATTCCAAGTCATGAAAGGCAAGGACCTACATCCAAGATTGCTCTATCCAGCAAAGCTTTCATTTACAGTGGAAGGGCAGATAAAGTGCTTCTCAGATAAGGTCAAGATAAAGGAGTTCATCATCACCCAGCCCTTATTATATGAAATGTTAAAGGGACTTATCTAAGGAAAAGAAGATAAAAAATATGAACAGTAAAAAGATAGCAAACTCACAGTTATTAACAACCACACTTAAAACAAAAGCAAACTAAGCAAACGAAATAGAACAGGAACAGAACCACAGAAACGGAGATCACATGGAGGGTTAGCAACAGGGGAGTGGGAGGAGGAGAGAGAGGGAAAAGGTACAGAAAATAAGTAGCATAGATGGTAGGTAGAAAATAGACAGGGTGAGGGCAAGAATAGTATGGGAAATGTAGAAGGTAAAGAACTTATGATACATGGACATGAACTAAAGGGGGGGAACGTGTGTGGGAGGGGTGGTCAGGGTGGAGGGGAATGAAGGAGGGAAAATGGGACGACTGTAATAGCATAATCAATAAAATACATTAAAAAAAAGCAGTGACACTTTGGTTCATAGCTCGTACTCAATCCACTGAGCTACACCAGCCAGGGCTGTTTTAACTTTCTAAAACTTGTTTTCACTGGTACACGTATATGCACCATGCACCAAACTTATTATTACCCTAGTCTTTATCATCTCAAGAATATCTCATTTCTCATTCTTTCCCCGTCTACATCCAGTATACCAATAACTCCTATGGGCTCTCCGACCAAGGTACATGCAGTATCTCCTCTCTTATCTTGAACTCCTCCACCTACCATGGTCCAAGCCACCATCTCCCACCCACCTGCAATATTGCATTAGCCTCCTCACTGGCTTCCTGCTTCTAGTGCTGCTTCCCTATGGGCCCTTCTCATAACAGCCAGGCCTGATCTGATCACTTTGCCCCCCAGCGACATCCATCCTGGAATAAAATCTGAACTCTCCATCTTCTTTCTTAAGACCTTCCAAGCCCTGAGTCTCTGTCTAGTTCTGTCAATCTCGTCTCTGCTCATTTGGCTGCAGTCACAGTGGCTTCATTTGTGCCCCAATAGTTTGAGCTCCCTCTGTCCTCAGAGACTTTGCCCTTGCAGATGCCTCCACCTAGAATGCCATCCTTTGGATCTTCCCATGGCTGGCTCCTTTCTGCCATTCAGAGAGGTCTCTCTCTGCTTATATTTTAAGGAAGTACTCCCCCTCCCACCTCAGGTACATATTACTCATTTTCACCGTAGTACTTAACGGTTATATTTGAAACCAGGGTCTGAGCAAATCACACTGACTATTCACTATCTGTATTAGTCAGGTTTCTTTCTATTACAAATCATTGGTCTTAATTTTAAAAAAGATAGGAAGGAAGAAGGAAGTGTAGGAAGGAGGGATAAAGATAGGGGGGAGGAAGAAAGAAGGGGAGGGAAGCAGAGTGAGAAGGAGAGAGAGCGAGCAGGCAGGGAAGAGACTTTGTTGGTTGATAATACTAGGGAATTCAAGAAGCAAGCTGGCTTCAAGCACTGCTGAATCACAGGTTCCATCAAGACACCAGGCATGGGCCTCTTGCTCCACCTCCTGATACTGCTCCCCATACTTGCAAAATCAGTCACTGACTGCCTTGAATCATCCTCACCATTGGCTCTTCCTGAGTGTTTCTTTCTTCAGTAGTCCAGCAAAATCCTGAGAGGGCTCTGATTGGCCCAGTTCCCTAGCTCTGAACCAATCACTGGACACAGAGGAGTACAGAACTCTGATAGGTCAGGCTCAGTCACGTGAACACTCAGATGCATCACACGCCCACCTGAATCACAGACCCTCAGAATGAGAAAAGTGGGTTATCCAAGGAAAAAGTAGACAGACAAACATGTCTCTCCACACTTCACGCATTCTTCTCCCCACTTGCTTTCTTCCTCCGCCCCCATCCAAACACCATCACCGGACAGAAGGAGTGAAATGTGGGTTACCTATCCCTTCGATGTTGGGTCCCGTTTCAAACACCTGGCTCTACTCTTCCCCTCCTTAACCAGTCTATACTAACCACCTTCTGGACACCAACCCCTTTGCAAAGAGCTGCAGGGGGTGCAGTAACAGCTAAACTATGTTCCTAGCTCGGGGGCTTGCAGCCCATCCAGATGAGAAGCGGCCCAAAAATATTTACCATAAAATAAGTAATCGTTTGGTTGTGTGGTCAGAAGAAGGGTAGTCGAGGAATCACAGAAGGCCTGGGTGAGGGGATAGAAATCAGCCTTGATGCTTCGGTGTACTTGAAGGCGCAGAGGGGTCTCTTCCATGCCATCAAACCTTTCCTCTGGCAGTTGTGTGTGTGTTGAAGGGTAGGTGGAGGTTGTGCCTTCACATAGGCAAGCATCCTGCCCTGTGGCGAACTGATGTCAAGGGCCTCTGAGGGCAGAACTCTGTTCCCCTCCTACACTCTGTAAAACCTCCCAAGGTCATGTGCATCTTGTTCTCGATCATTTGGGACCAAGCCTACATTTCACAGTTCTTTCCTTAACTTGTGTCTTGTGCCTGTCTCCATCCCTTCGTTTATCTAACAGGCGCTGCCTTCGTCTCCGCCACTGTGAGTTTGTATCTATAAAGCTCTGTCTCCTCGTTTCTCCCAAGAATATGCTCCCCACTCAGGATGGAGATCCAATTGTCTTTACCAAGAATAATTCACCCAACTGCCAAGACCCGTGTGGACCTTCTGTTTCCACCACCCACTGTGAATTAGATCTGTTAGTACTTCCAGGCCAAGTAAGATCCCATGGTCACCATCTGCTGGCATTCAATCATTCACTCAACAAAAGTAAAGAGTAGACATATGCAGAGGACATATGTAACCACTTTAAGAAAACCAACTATTCTCAAGCACGTGCACCCCCTTTCCTGCCCTACACATACACAAAAACAGGTGGTGTGCTCACCATGGCTGGTTTGCTCCCAGCCAATTGGCTGAGCTGGTGGCCAGTTCTGCTTCCACTGGTGCTATAGACACTGACCTGGCATTTCTCCCCCTGTTTAGAGTTGAGGCTTTTCACTACTTTTGGCAGACCTGTGCTGAGTGCCAGATCGTGGTTTAGTCAGGGAATGACTGAGGGAGCTGAATGGGTGGAAATCAGAGAACAAACCCTTCCGAAACAGTGACATACGCTCCTTCACTTTCCAGCCTGGGAACTTTTGACCTTCAACCTTCAGGATGGCAGTCAGTCCCCACCAGTTTCAACTCCCTTACCTGTATCCTGAAGACAGCAGCTCCTCCCAGGCTGGAGAGAATTAAGTAGCCATATAACCCCCTAGGCGGGGTTGCACAAAGTTGTCTTGTTCAACACAGCTTTCCCGAAGTCAAAGCATTAATTATGGCGCCGGCATTGTGTGCAATTTATCCTTATTAGGTCTTTGTTTTCCCTTGTAAAGTGGACTTCCTGCTCTCCCTTCTTCACGGAGATGTCAGGGCCCACAAGGTGATGGCTGCTAAGCCAGGCTTTGAGAACTAACCCCCCAGTCTCCAAATGCAAGGTGCTATTCTGTTTCGTTTCAATGAAAGACATGAAAATTACATTTTCCAACCCATTAACAACAAACCATTTGTTCATAGACCTTACTCCCTGTTCACATTAGGGAGAGAGCATTAACAACCTGGGGAATATTAACACTGTCACCCAGCAGAAGCAATGAAAGTGGGGGCAGGGGACGGTAAAGTTAAAATCCACCCTGGTTTATGAAACACTCCAACTCTAAGTAAACCACCATGGAGTCACATGGTACAGAAAAAAAAAAAGGACCAGGAGACAATAAAACCTCCCCTCTCAGGAGTTAGAATCAATTACTATGCTATGGAATAAAACGTTAGCCATGCAAAGGCTGCTGATCTGCAAGAAGACCCCTGATAGCTGGAGAAGATGGCAGGAAGTGGCTGAATTTGTGGGCCTGGCGCTTGCGTGGCTGCCATCTCTGCATGAATAGCAGACCCCTCACCCAGCTCCCACCAGCCCCCAGTCAGCACGCATCCCCACTAAGCAAATGGAAGGAAAACAGCTCATGGAGACAACCGCTTGAAATGAGATTGCATCCTGCTCTCAGGTCGTCAGTTCTTCCATCTGCAAAATAGGTTGAACTAGACGGATTTTTTTCCTTTGCATTAATTTATTTCACACATGTGGTGAAACCTTGATATTATACAACACAGAAAATGAAAACAGAATTTCTCTGACTGACATCAGAGTGAGGTGGGGCCAGAGCCACAGTTACCTCCCTGCCCCCGCCACCTCCCCAGCAAGGTGGTGCCCCGAAACCCCAGGGCCCTAAGCAGTGCAGGGCCACACTGCTCTGCAGATGGTCTTTGCAGACCCTTGAAAATGTGACTTTCTGCGACTTCACAATTCTTTTGACATTCTTCGATCCTTCCAGCCTCCTTTGGTCCTCTGTGGCATGTGGCATGTGGTCTTGTTCATGGAGGCTGTGTGTGCCAGATGAGCTCTGTGTCGGCTGGGGAGTGCCTCTGATGACATGCGTTGTGTAGGTCGGTGCACCTGGCACAGGGCCCAGCACCCAGCAGGGGCTCTGGGGGAGCCTCCTCTCTTTCTAGACCCCAACCTTGCCAGGGGTGCTGACCTCTGACCTCCAGCCCTGGCCAACAGTTCAGATCAGCCCCTTTCCATGGAGATCCTATAGCTGTGCACTGTGCACTCTCCCCGTGTGTGGGGGGGTGGGGGTTGGGGGATGGGGGAGGTCCGTCCCCATCACCACTGTGCTGGGGCCATGCCCCCAGTCCCTGTGGACTAGTCTGCACACCCTGGCTTCTCCTACCAGGGCCTGAGGGGGAGTGTGTACAGTGTTTTCAAATAACCTGGATGATTTTTTTTTAATAAAACTGTTTTTTTATTGCTGTTCCCAGCCCACCCAGCACCAGCTGTGATGAGAATCACTTGTTCGGTAAAGTGCTGTTGATAAAATTGCTCCCCTCGGAACTCAGCCGTGCACTTGTGCGTGTGTGGCTGGCTCAGCCCTGCTGGGCTCCTGCAGCTGGCTCGTCCTGCCCCTCCCACCCCTTCCCTGCCGCTTCCCCTGGTCTCCTGGCCTTCTCCCACCTCTCTCTCCACCTTCTCCCCCTCCTTCTTGCTCACTCTCGTCTCCCCTCGTCCCTTTTCTTTCTGCCCTCTCTTGTTTTCTCTGCCTTTCTTTCTAACACCCTTTGACCATCTCCCTGCTTGTCTCCTTCCCCGCCTCTCACCCCAGCCTGTCTGCATCTCTCCCGTGTCTCTCCCCTGCTCCACGTCTCTGCCTCCTCACTGCCTGTCTCTCCAGGGGATGCACATTCGGGGCCTGGTCTGTTCAGGGAGGCCCTGTGGGAGACCCCAGGCTTCTCTGCAGACAAAGGCAGACCCAGCCCAGTCCCAATAAGCAGGCCTCGCTCTGGCCAGCTGCCTACGCTTTCAGGATCCCAAACATGCACCTTATACAGAAGGGACAGGCAAAGGAAGGCAGATGGGAAAAGTCATGGTAGGTTCAGGAAACAGTGAGTGATCTGCAGGAACAGAGTGATGAGGAATTATTAATGGAGCTGCTAAACCACCTAAATTTGAGGAGGTGGGTAGGGAGCTGTGTATTGAAAGCTGAAAAAGCTGGCTAAGCAGCTTGACTTTGGTCAGTTGTTTTTTCCAGTTGTTCAAGTGCTCTCTGCTTGGAGCACAAACCCAACTTACTTTATGTTGAATCGCACAACTGTGTGGGCTTCAGGTCCACGCAGTTCTGCTTAGTTCTGATGGGAAACGCTGGTCTTCAAACTGCAGTTAGGACAAAGGGTTTCCTTGACATGTCCAGCAAGAGAGAAAGAGGGCACAGCTTCCCATGACTCTCTTGAGAGTGAAGAGGGGCTTCCTGAGAAACCTCTAGCCTAATGTCTCATTGATCAAAATTGGATCACATGCCCCTCCCTGAACCGACCATCGGCGAGGACAAGTGCGGGACTGGTGTATACCTCACACCAGTCCCGCACTCCCTCTGGGCTGACAAGCCCTCAGATTCAAGCTGGTATCCAAGCAGATAGAGCGGGCGAGATGTTGGACAGTGAGCCACAGCACCCTCCAGCCCCAAGGGAACCTGGTGATGGAGCAGAGGGAACATGAAGCTCTGTGTCAGCCAAGAGCATCTTTTCCTACCAGTAGTATTTGCTGAAAAGTTTGGGGGAAATATGCTACATTAAAATGATCACTGATACATTATTGGCTAGTACAGGAAATGAACGTGCTGCTTTAAATTAAATCATGATGCTGAAGAAATGTGTTTCTTAACTAAGCTGCCTGAGGGTCAGTTCACACTTGTTTTGATTATCACTGCATTTCTAACACGTGGAAAACACGCACCAAATACTCGCCGAGTAAGTGAGTGGATGAGGAAATGACCGAGACAGGCAATTTCAGGCTCCTTTTCTGCTTTGGCAGAAAAGTTTGAAAAACATTGCAGTAAACAGAGGGGGTGCCCAGGACATTGTTTTCTTTTCTCTTTATTTTAATAGCTGCCTTATTGAGATATACTTCATATACTATAAAATTCACCTTTTTAAAAGGTATAATTTAGTAGCTTTTAGTGTATTGACAGCACTGTGTGACCATCACCACTACTGGAAAGCTTTAGAGCCGGCTGTGGGGAGAGTCAAGCCCCAAAGAGTGAGAGCTCATTGCTGTGAGTGGCTAGCGGCAGACAGGGCCTGGTTGGAGGAACATGGGTCTGGCAGAAGCCGAGAACCACTAGAAACTGTTGCAATGCTAAAGGGAACCGGATGAAGCCTTGGTTTCAGAGTGGTAACAGCAAGATCAAAAAAGAAAGGGCTCATGTAAGAGAAGTTACAAAGGTTGCAAATATAGGTCTGGGGCTGCTTGTAGTGGGCAGAGAGACTGCAGGGTTAAAACGCTGCCTCATTTTCAAGCTGTCAGAAAGGCTCCTGTTGCTCATATCCATGCTGCACAGTTACGCCAGGCTGCAGCCAAGAGCAGCCGTGTATGTCTGCCTCTGCTGCCTGGGCAGGAATGCCAGGAACGCAGGTCCCAGGTGCAGGCCATGTGGAGATGCAGAGCTGGCACGGCCCGCCCAACTGCACAGAGAACAGCACCCCAGGTGCCGTCCGCTTTGCACAGCTCCTCATAAGTCACATTTCAAGGATGGAGCTGATCCAGCCAGGGGCAAACAGAAATGAATTTATGTTCCACTCTGGTAGGTCCCCTCAGGAGTTCTGGAACTTCCTGCAACTGGGCCTGCGGGAGAGCCAGGCGACAATATCCAGCTCCATCTAGCAGGGTGTGCCAAGAGGCCCTGAGTCCAGGAGAGAGACTTTCTGAAAGCTCTCTGCAAAGTGAGCTTTGGCTCGACCAGACTAAGCAGTCTTCAGTACAAAGCAGGGGCGCAGCGTAAAAAGCTGGGCGTGAGAGCAAAGACCCAAGGCCTGGCCCCATCTCGGCCTCCCACAAGCTACATCGGCTTTAGACACTTCAATTCTAAAATAGAGAAAGGAGACCAGCTCAGAATTGCCCAAAATGTTTTTCTCTGAACATGAAGACCTTTGAAAAAAGTTGGGGATCTGCCGAATACTGTCTCAGCCTCCTGGAGATAGGAAGGCTCTGGGTCTTTGCAGTAAAGAAAACCGTTAACCTTTTCTCAGTTTAGAATCTCCCCAAGTATTGATGGGTGGATTGGAGTAGGGAACTCAGAACAGCGCCCACCTACTCCCAGGTGCCACATTATCTGAAACCTTATCTTGACAAGTTCATTGTGGCTTTTGGTCTTCCAGGTTCCCATTAAAACATAAGTACTGTTAGATGAGTAACATTACGCCATCATGAGCTGGAATTTTGGCTGGGATTTAACTAGCAGTTGGCTGGGCATGAGCTAGGTCTGGGGCGAAGGGCAGGATAGGGTGCCAGGACCTGGAAGATGGGTTTGTAAGGGAAGAAGGAGACCTATATATGTCTATTGGCAACTCAGAGTGTTTTTAAGGAGAGAGATTTCACATAGACTCATTTGGAGACTTATATCCAGGATGGGATTTTTCAGATGAGGAAAAGTCTCAACAAAGCCCAGAGAGTAGGGTGACTTGCCCCAGGTCCCACGGAGAGTAAGCAGTGGGCAGGAAGGCCTGCAGGCACCCAGGGCAGTGTTCTCTGGGCAGTGCCAGGCTAACTGGAGTCTGCGGCTGCCCCCTTGCCTGCACAATGTGTGGCTCCCCAGCCCCATGTCGATTCTGTTTCCAAGAATGATTTCTCTTGATGGAGAATGGAGGTAAAAGGGCAAGGGAATATTTCCAAATGGTTGATCTGACAGCTGCAAATTTCATTTTGTGTTGCATGTTGACCTCTGATTGTTTCCCAGGTAGCCTGGGACTGAGAGATCGATGAACCCCATAGATAGTTAATGTCCCCTCTGGCATCCTCAGCTTTGGTTAGAAAACAGTCAAATTCATATCCCTCTGCAGATTTTTCATTTTCTGCAGAGTCCCATGAACTATAATTCAGCCAAGGGCCTGGTTGAGAAATTCCTGGTGACCTGGAGGGACGGAGCTAGGAGGGAACTCAGAGCTGCTGGGCTGATCTCCTCTTTTCTGAGTGGGAGGACCGAGGACCAGGGGCCCACAGTGGCCACGAAGGAGGTGGGGACGCCAGCCTCATCTTCCTGTTGATCTTCTCACTCGGCCAAGCTCCCTTCGTTATGTTGTTAATAGAACAAGGAGTTGTGGTCATTTGGTTTACCTGTCCCCAGAGATCTTTTTGAAAGAAGGCTTCGATGTAGTAGAGGAAGCAACGGATTTGTAATTATAAAAGCTATTTTCCTCATTCCCCTTCCTCTGCCCTTAAAAACTGGCTAACCTTAGTCATAGCACTTTTCCATCTTGCTGAGCCTCCATTTTTTCAGATGCGCAATGGGAATGACAATATCCCTGTCTGAAAGGATTACCACGAGGATTAAATGAGTTGTAAGCGAAAGTCTTCACTTGGAGCCTGCAGAAAATTGGCGGGAATCTCCCTGAACCTGAGTGAGGCTCAGCACTAGTCAACGAACACTTGTTATGCTCAGTCTGGAGCCCAGATACTCGAGTCAGGAATACACTGACCTCAGGGTGAACCTGAAGTTATGACCACGACCTGTGAGGTCTGCCCTGGCCAGAGTGTGTGAGACGTGTGTCAGAGCCTGCTGACTACAGGACCCGGGGGCAGGGATGGAACCGGGAGCTCGCAGGAGTCCCGCCTGGGGCGCCAAGCTGCACACAGGTGCCGTTGCTGAGTGCACACACGGATGAGGTGGTGTCCGGTTAACATGGCTAGGCGGCGTTTGCTCCACAGGATGCTGTTACATGGCAGCACTGGCCAGGGAACCACCTAGTGTCTGCCTGTCTGTCTCTCTCTTTCACTTACACACACACACACACACACACACACACACACACACACACACACACAGAGTTGCCCCAACAGCCAAGGTCTGGGCTGGCCTCACAGTCTACATCCAAGGCTAACCAAATCTGAGTACCCCAAAGTCTGACCTTCTTACCCCTGCGTCCTGTGTGGTTGGAGTCAGCCGAGGCCCAGGTCTTCTCCCTCACCCTGCCCTGCCACGACCACGGGGCGTCGCAGTGGAAAACTCCCATCTAGCATCTGCAGGCTGCAGTTTGGTCTCAGCAGGACGCCAACCAGCTGTGTGACTCTGAGAAACTCCCTTCACCCTCTGTGCTTCGGTTTTACCATCACTGAGGCGGAGAGATGGAACTACCCGAGTTCGTCTCTCTACAACGTCTCCACGAGGCAAACCACAGCCGACGAAAGATGAGAAGTCTCTGCAGATCACCGCATCTAATGCCTTTCAAATATTTGTGTGAGATGATGGATCTTTAAATTGTTTTTAAATCAGAACCCCAACTTACAAGACAGACAAGAACTGGGCTGCTCAGACTGATTGGGAGTGAGGGCTGGCCTTTCGGCCTCCTTCTCCTCCTCGGCAAGACACTGCCTGAAGATCAAATGCCTCGTTTTAGAGGAGTGGACACTAAGGCTCAGAGAAGGCCCCCAGCTGAGGGTCACGTGCTCTCCACAGAACCCCAAATCCTTGGGAAGCAGACAAACCTCACTCCTGTGGCTCGGAGTTTGGAGGGCCCATCTGCCACCTGAGGCTTCTGAGAGCTGCCACAGTTGCCAGGCAACCAGTGTGTTGCCCAGAGCTCCCCATCAGCCCCCTGGCAGCTGTCCACACAGCAAACTGGTTCAGAAAAGGCTGCTGGGCTGGCAGGTAAGAACAAAGGGATTAGGCCCCCTTTGACAGACAGTGTCCCTCCCATTTGCATGTCATTAAGCTGCAGGCCAGTTAGTGGAGGGGAACACATAGCTTCAGATTCCCCGCCAATCTGGGGCACAGAGGCTCTGGGGCTTCATTTGCATTTTGGACACCTGCCCTGAGCCTTAGCAGCAGATACAAAAAGGAGGGTTTTCTTGAAGAGCTGACTAGGGGTCTGGGGTGGACTGGGGAATGCCCTTATCTTGGTGGTGACCCCAGCTTTTCCCTGTCTCCCTCCCAAACTGTGACACTAGCTGAAACAGATCTTTTTTGGTGGGGGAGGGCAGAGGAGCGTTATTGGTCTGAGAGATCCAGCTTGGCACCACAGAATGGCTTGGGAGAAGACAAGTAAATTCTAACAACCCAGGCTTATCTGGGCTCCCCTTTGTCAGTACACACACACACACACACACACACACACACACACACGCACCTGCCAAAAAAAAACAACAACGAAGAAAGGCACACAGGCCACATTTTCTCCACACACCCCTTCTGAGGCCTCCTGGGTTGCTCGTGATTGACAGGACGCTAAATGCAAGAGGTTTCCTGTGATAGAGAAAGAGATTTTCCTGAAGCATTCAACTCCTGACCTTTAAAAGCTCCGGGAGCAAAATGATTTTCAGTCACTTGGGTCTGAGTGAAAGGTATGCGAATTGATCGACTGCAAGCCTCAGGCCTCCTGAGGTCTCAATGTTGTGTCATTAAAATCTCACAATCGAGTTATCCTAATGTATTCCAGCAGCCACCATCTCAGAGACGATTAGTAAATAGACTCAGAGTTGCATGGTACAAAATGCTTTCTCCAGCTCTGGGAAGGCCTGTAGTGACTTAGGGGCCTGGGGCCAAAATCTGGCCTTGACCCTTTGAGGTTTTCTTTTGTGACTCTCCATTAACTATGGTAACTGTTGTTGCCTTCTCTCACACTTCTTCCTCTATCTCCCTTTATCTTATAAAGACACCTACCTCTCTGGCCAAACGGTGGCAGTGTAGATGGGCGTGGCTAGTAGCATACCCTGTTCCCCGGCAGCAGTGTCTGGTCTGGGGATCACCTGACCTAGCTGAGCCAGTCAGAATCTTCCCTGGGATTGTGCTCTTTTGCTGAAGAGCCTGAATTGGGGGAGTGAGTGTGGGTTGAGGGCAGCTATTTTCCCTGCTTTGTGTGGTCTGTCTGCAGAAGTGGTCTAGCACAACAAGCAGAGAGCAGAGAGGACAGAGCAAGAGGTCTGATTCCCGAAGCTCCTTCTTCAGTTCTATGGAGTTGCCCTCACAGCTTCCCCAGCTCCATAAGCCTTACTCTTCTTTTACTTGCATCACCAAAGGTTCAGCTCTGTTACTTACAACCCAAATCCTGCCATGGGGAAGCTGATGTTCCCAAAGCATCTGCGGGCTGGGGGCCATAGGTGTGATAGGAATAGCTGTACAGGCCAGAGGTGCCAGCCACAGCAGCACTTCAGGGACAGTCCATGAGAACAGAGTTGCATGGAGAGACAGACATCTGCTTCTTTCGCGCCTTCTGGAATGATGCCTGGCACATAGCTCCTCTGACCAGCTCCCTGTGGGCTAGCTCCTGACTTCCATCCCCTGGCCGTGGGACTCTCTGCTCCCTCCTAACTTCAATGTGTAAGCGGCCACCGCATCCCAGCTCTCCCTCGTAGCCTCCACCATTCAGTGCTTCGTTCTGTCCATGTTTCTTGGTACCAAGACCAAGTATAGTTCCAGGGTCAGAGAGAAACATAATCCAATTAG
The DNA here is from genome assembly GCA_004024845.1 of Tonatia bakeri. Lineage (NCBI taxonomy): Eukaryota > Metazoa > Chordata > Mammalia > Chiroptera > Phyllostomidae > Tonatia > Tonatia bakeri. The sequence goes on from PVIA01003345.1 coordinate 165,502, forward strand.
TTCGCATATCCTTTTGCGCCTCATGAGTCAGTCTAGAGTCTTTGAGCTGGTGTTTATGCCAGAGCCGATCAGCTGAGGTGAGGGGGCAGGGAGCCACATGGGCCCCTGGGCAGCAGAGGTCACAGGCCAACCACTTCTCCCTGGTAGGGCCCACACCACCTCTAGCACAGAACTTCTGGTTTCAACTAGGCTGGGGAGGCCAAAGACTGCCCTTCCCTGTTCCAGAAACTTCATCTGGAGGCACAAGATTTTTAGTTGGCAGTGAAAACCCTTCCCCCATTCCAGGGAGCTTGCTCCCAGGTGCCTCTCTGGTGTGTTTCTTGCTTGAATTGCAAATGGAATCACTGCATAAACCCTACATAACTCAGAGCCCCATGTTGGCAGTATCTTATTTTTCAATTTCTTTTTTTTTAATTGAATGAACATATTTTATGCAAGCCGTTCTACCTTGGTGAAGGCTGTTCCCTTGTGATTCATCAGAGTAATAACTAGAAACACCATTATTTGGCTCCATCCTCCTGCTGAGAACATCACATAACTGAGAAATGTTCATGCGTCTCACAGAGTTATGGGGAGAGGAGAGGGGGGCAGCAAGAGCAGGAGAACAGGGAGGGAGGGACAAACAAGTGATTGTGTACACACGCATGGGAGGCGTCCGGAGCCCTGGGAGGTGCTGAGAGGAAAACAAACCACTCAGGCTGTTGAACACACACACACACACACACACACACACACACACACACTTGGAGGCTCACAAAGAACCACACGCACTCCTCTATTAGGGTATCTCATGCTCGAAAAAAATTTTTTTTAAAGATAAGCACAGAATTTCAAAATGAAAAAAAATGTCAGAGTGCTGATCCAATTGCCTTATTTGACATATAAGAAAAATCAAGCTGGGAGAGGTAGTGGATATACCCACTCCTAAGTGTCACATTTGCAGGCACCCACGTTCCTGGGCTTCTGCTTGGAAATATCTAAATCCTCTAGTCTTACATGCAGCACATATCTTTATTTATGTTAATTGAGCTCCTGTTCCTGAGTTAGTGATTTTCAGACTTCCTTATCACTTCCATCTAAGGTGTGGCTGAAACATGTTTGTTATTGTTGGGGTGTTTTTTCATGACCTTTGTTAGGATGGCTGAGCATCTCCTAGTGTTCCAGAAGGCTCTCCTCAGGACAGAGAAGCCTCTCGGTCAATGTCCTACAAACTCTAGCATGCTCTCTGGGGCTGTGTGAGTGAAGACTTCCAAGGTTAAATTAAGTCAAACTTTCAACTCGGATTTCTTTTCGAGTTTTAACTGGCGCTTTCTTCATCTAGCCCCCCGCATCTCCTGCCTTGTCTGCTGGTATTTTCAACGTCTTTCCTCTCCAGTCCTCTCTCCCTCTCACCACCAGACTAAGTTCTTCTAAAGTATGACTCCCCTCTGGCCCTTCTCAGAATAATCAGGATCCCAAGCTGCATGCATCCACCCCTGCATGGATTAGTCATTTTCTGGCTGCCAGTGAACACATGCAGCTCGCACAAATTTATAGAATGGCGGGAGAAATGGGACATTTGCACATCCCGTAACTGATTGTCCACAGGGTGGTGGCCAGGTTCTCATGCCCTCAAGGACGTCTCCTTTCCTTTATCTCTCTGGTCCGATTTCTTTCAAGACAACAATTTCTATTTTGTTATTTTCAACTCTTCAGTGTCCCTGTGAATTACACGTGTCTTATAAACAGTATAGAGCTGAATATTTTTGTAATCCAATATGATGAGCTCTGCATTTTAACCAGAAATTTTAATTCATTAAAATATATTGTGATTACCAATCTATTTAGATTTATTTGTTCCATTTTATTTTTTGTAGTTTTTACTCTACTCTTTTTACTCTTCTTTTTCTCCTTTCTACTTGATTGGGTGGATTTTTTTCTTTCTTCCTTTATTTTTCTTTTACTGTTTTGTAGTTTATACATTGTTTTATGGGTTTTCTTAATTTTTTTAACATGCACACTTGACTTAGTGAAATCTGAAGTTAATGGAGAGCCGCAACATCAAACAATATAAGACCTTAGAAAACTGCAACAACTATCAGCCCTGTCGCATCTTGTATGTTGTTCCTATTTAGTACTTTAGAGTCACATTGTTTTATATCCCATAATTATTTAATGTGACCACGATACAGTCACACATTGCTTAGCGACAGGGATATGTCTGAGAAGTGCCCTGGCAGGTGATGTCACTGTGCAGACACCACAGAGCATGCTCACAAACCGAGATGGTGTGGAGACTGCTATACGCCTGGGTGCTATGGTGCAGCCCAGCAGTTTTCAACTTTTTTCAGCTCACAGCACATGTAAACTAATTACTAAAATTCAGTGGCACACCAAAAAATATATATTTTTGTCAAAAAATAGGTATAATTTTTACTCATTCACACTGGATGACTATTGTTGTGTTGGCTATTCTCATTTTTTAATTTGACAATCTGAGGGAAAAAAGCTCAGTGCTCCCGTCTAAATAGTCATGTATTATACATTAAAATATTTTTGTGACACACTGGTTGAAAATCACTGGTATACAATTCAAAAGAATCTATGCACCCCAATGTTCATAGCAGCACTATTTACAACAGCCAAGTGCTGGAAATAGCCTAGGTGCCCATCAGTAAATGAGCGGATCAAAAAACTGTGGTACATTTACACAATGGAATTCTATGCAGCAGAAAGAAAGAAGGACCTCCTACCCTTTGTTGCAGCATGGATGGAACTGGGGAGCATTACGCTAAGCCAAATAAGCCAGGCAGTGAATGACTCACCTAAAAGTGGGACCTAATCAGCAAAACAAACAACAGAGCAAAACAGAACCAGAGGCATGGAAACAAGGAACAGACTGACAGTGATCAGAGGGGAGGGGATAAGGGAGGAAAGAAGGGGAAGGGCCTGGTTAAAGTACATGTATAAACGACATACGGACATGGACAACGGGGTGAGGATTGACTGTGAGAGTGGAGGGTGGGCAGGGTAGGGAAAATTGAGACACTGTAATAGAGTAACAATGAAAATAAATCAATACGTAGACATTAAAATAATTTTTAAAACAGAAAGGAAGAAAATCACTGGTATAGCCTATTGCTCCTAGGCTATAAGCCTATATACACAGCATGTCACTCTATTAAGTACTGTAGGCAATTGTAACACAATGGTAAGTATTCATGTACATATCTAAATATAGGAAAGATACAATAAAATACGGTAAAAAAAGATAAAAAGATGGTGTATCTGTATAGGGCACTTACTGTGAATGGAGTTTGTAGGACTAGGAGCTGGTCTGGGTGAGTCCGTGAGCAGTCACGAGTGTGTGAAGGCCTAGGAATTCCTAGACCACAATGGTGTTATCATTACATACCTCAACCCCCCATAAGACATGGGCTCGCATTATAACTTATTTATAATAATTTATTACTGGAGTGCACAGTAATGTCTTAGGTTTTCATATTCACTCACCACTCACTCACTGACTCACCTAGAGCAGCTTCCAGTCCTGCAAGTTCCATTCATAATTAACACTGTACATTTAAGCTACACTAATTTATTTAAAAATTTTTATTCTTCAATAATAAATTAACATTAGTTTACTATAGCATTTTTACTTTATAAACTATTTAATTTTTAACTTTTCAAGTCTTTTGTAATAACACTTTAAAACACAAAGACATTGTATAACTGTACAAAATGTTTTGTTCTTTATTTTCTTATTTTATATTAATAGCTGTGAGTAATACATTTTGCTATGACATGACATCTCTAGGTGGTATGAAGTTTTCGGCTTCATTATAATCTTACGGGGCCACCATCATATGTGTGGTTCATCATCGATCGAAGCATTGTTTTGTGGTGCATGGCTGTATTCTATATAGGAAATGTTTTATTGAATTTGTTCACATATTTATCATTTTCTTTGCTTACCAATTCTTCTTGTGTCTCAGTCCTTGTTTCTAGGTAGAATTTTATTTTTTCCTAAAATAATCCTGCCATGGCTCTTTCAAAGAGGACCTGTTAATAGGAGACCCTGTTGGTCTCTGTCTGAAATGCCTTCACCTTTCCTTTCCTTTCTATCAGGCTCTTAATCGGAGTTCTAACTTGGCAGGGCTTTTTCTCGTCTCTTTGAAGACATTCCATTTGCTCCTTGCTTCTCTAGTTGCTACTGAAAGTTGCTTTTGCTTCTGTAGTTGCTAATTATCATTCCTTTATAATGATATTTTTTTCTATTATCTCTCTTAAGATTTCCTCTTTGTCTTCAATGATCTGTAATTTTAGTGCAAGATGTGATGTTCAAGGGGTGGGTTTATTTTTACTCATTTTGATTGGGACGCCTGATATTCCTGAGTTTGAGAATTAATGCTTATCAGTAATTCTGAAGCATTCTTACCCATTATATTATATAATATTGCCCCTCTTGTTTCCTATATTCTTCTTCTGTAACTCCCGTTAGGTGTGTGGGGACTATTTAATCTCACTCTCTACATGTCTTAATCACTTTTTCGTGTCTCTTTCTCTTTAGCTCTCTGCATGCTAAGTATTTTCTTAGAAACATTTTCAAGTTCAACAATCCTCTCTTCAATTGTACCTAATCTAGTCTTTAACTCATCCACTTTTTTTAATATCAATGATTATATTTTTTCATGGTTAACACTCTACACTTAGGCTACATTAAGTTTATTAAAAACATACTTTTATCATTCTTCAATAATAAATTCCATCAGGTTTTTTGCAAAATGTGAGCTATATTCTCATTTTTTATGTTATTGATTCTTCTTTGTATATATGTATTCATTTCAAGCCTAGTAGCTCTGCTGCCGGAGTTTTTGTGAGTGAAATGTGTGAGGGTCTAACGCGCTCTCTGTGGGGCCTCCTCACTCTCACTCAGGGTGGGTAGATTCCTGTGTGCTTCATTATATAGGATTATAAGGTTATTTTCAACGGAGCTTTATCTATGGAGTACCCTTTGGTTTGATGATATGTTGCCAAAAAGTCTGGGTTTGCTTTCATCCAATCTCTTATCCATCCTAATGTCATTTTTATGTTAATCTACGGACTTAGGTATTCCCAGACCATGGAGGTAGCATCGGCTCCTCACAAGACAGAGGCTTGCATTATAAACTATCGGGGAGAGTCTCCCCCATCTCCAGAGCTCAAGCCAAGACCAAGAGCCTTCGTGTATTCTCCCTGTGGAAGATGATTTTCTGGTTTTTCTTAGAGCAGCCTCTTGCTCTAAGAACAGTGCTTAAAGGACCCCACCTTTATGCAGGGTCATTATTTCAAACTCAGCCCAGAATCAAAGCCTTGTCTCCTGCTCCATGTGAGGATCCAATCTCCAGTCCCAGTTACAGAAATGACAGTGCCAACTCCCAACCCAGGACAGTTACAGCCTTAATTTATACATCAAATGCTCTGATTTTTGTCTCATCTTCATTCTGAATTCTTTAAGATTTCTCATATTTATTGCAAGTTCAGCTAGGCATCTTCCACATATTTTTTTATTATTTATTCATAATTTTAAAGGAATTTTCTGAGGAAGGAATTTCAGATTACCAAGGTAAATGTTGCCAGGACCAGGGTTCTCTGCTTTCCTCCCTGTTGACCTCATTCCCAGAACAGCTTGCTCTGTGTGATGCCATCCGTGGCCCCTGGAAATTCCAGGCTTACACTGGGCCTTGGAGACAGAGAGACCGGAAGCAGAGAGTGGCTCCTTTCTGGAACAGGGATAACTACCATCGGCTTGATTTGGGTCACATGCCCATCTCTAGACCAATCATAATGACTCAGCTACCCTTCAGCGGGAAGAATGGCATAGGCCTACCCAAACCACATGAATGTCAATATGAGGAAAGAGAAAAATAAGTACTTGAGAAACAAAAACAATTGTCAACAACAGTCACTTTAAAATGTACAAAGTGTTATCTCATATAATCTTTACCTTGAGACGTAAGGTATATAATCATGTCTCTCATTCACACAACTAACTACTGAGGGGCAGAGCTGACACTGGAATGTTGGTCACCTGACTCAAATCTTGGACCTTTTCAATCAAGGCTAAACATCTTGGCTTAGCACTTAAGATCAAGTATTTCTTTCTTTTTTTTTTAATTTTATTTTAATCATTGTTCAAGTACAGTTTTCTCCCCTTTACTCCCAATCCAGCCCACCCACCCCTCCCTCTCAACTTCCCTCCCATTACCACCCTCCTTCTAGTTTTTCTCCATGTGTCTTTTAACTTTGTTCCTGCAAACCCTTCCCCTTTCCCCCTGAAACTCCCTCTTCTCTCTCCTCTGGTCACTTTCTGCCTGTCTTCTATTACAGTGTCTTTGACTATATTTTGCTTGTTTCACTGTTTTGTTGTTTAGGTCCCTGTTAAAGGTGAGATCATATGGTATTTATCCTTCACT